>JADRCD010245794.1:0-14954 GCA_019843815.1 Montemys delectorum | reverse complement strand
AGTCTGGGGAAAATAATTCTTGTGATGATTAACTCAATTCTGCGTGCACAACGTAGCGTACCTAGGTCTCTTTGAAGAATAAAGTCACTTAAAGACGGTTCAGACAAGACTACATTGAAACTCTTCCTATAGGTAGGTTCCACAGCTTGACTGAGAAAAACAAGTTTACGAGAATGGATCTGGAGGAGTGTTCGGTGCTGGAAGTCTTGGGCCACACGGATCACACGCACAGATATTACTAAGTCAGAAAGCACCCACTCCAGCCTTCTGGGTGGAAAACAGGCTCACATTCCTTCCTTTGAGGGAGCAACCCTGTGTGCTTCACCTTCCAGCTTCCTGTGCATCTCTGTGAGCACAAAGCCCTCCATGCTCCTTACAGCTTTATAAGACCTGGTACCGGCTTCATTTTTTTTTTTTCTTCTACCTGCCCTGGAAGAACAGGTCATGCTCTTCTGATCAAGTTCAGTGTAAAAGAAGCAATTTTAATGGCCAAATATGTGTAAAGGAAACACGCTTGAGTTGAAATGTATTTAAAATTCTTCTGGTCTGTGACTGGTGACTCACAGACATTTGATTCTTTGCTTTCTCCACGTATCAGAATATAACCATGAAACTCAAGCACTATTATTGAGCCACTGGATAAAACAGCTAGAAAAGGGGCTGGCTGAGAAGTACAAGGGACCCACTGGAGACCCACTAACTCCCATCACTTTCTGAAGTTTTTCATTGACACATTTTAATTATTTTAATATCTAATCAAATCTTACCACAGAGATGGGATTTGGGGATAAGACAATGTCAGTTAATTAAAAATTTTAATCCAATTATAAATAAGAGGAAGGGAAGGAAGAAGAGGAAGAAGAAAATGAAAGAAGGAAAAAACATCTATAGTTCCTAGATCTATCTAGAGTTTTCTTTCTTTCGTCATTCATTTAAAAAAAATACTTAATCTAATCCAAAAAATTATTCTTGTGGTGAAGGGTCTCTAGCCAGTCCTAACAGAGCAAATATGGCTCTGGCAGGCCTGCCCTTCTCCCCCAGTCCCTCTGCCTTGTTAAAAACCATAGATTTATATTTCTAACCTAGGCTCTCAAGGTCTGTCCCCATATTTGGCTCATTCCTCCTTCTGAGGCTGACCACCAAGGTCCAGCTATCAAAATATTAAAGTCCAGCAATCAAAAGCCCTGTTAGCTCACCTAATTAACATTCTCAATTAAATTAAGCATCATACCCTAACATAGCGTTTTCTATTTTACACCATCTTTTATACACCATCTAGGATACACCATCATTTGCCTATAGGCCACATCTGTCTACTCTCTATCCAGAGATAGTTCTTTGTCCTCCGGGATAAATACCTCTTTACCTCTCTCTTGCTCCTTCTCTTTTCTCCTTCTTCTGTCATCTGTCTTTGTCCCTTTACCCACCCTCTGTCCATCTGGGGAAAAGAAATCTCCTTCATGCTGAGAACTTGATTTGGGGGCTCCTGAGGAGTCAACTCCGAGGTTCCCTACCTGTGGCCACCACTCAGGTCTGAATTATTATCATTTCATTTTTTTTAAAAAAAGCAAATCAACAGGTTTTAATTATATGCATGCTTTAGTGTGTTTGAAAGCTGTTTATTAAAAGATGATTAAATAAAGCCTTGAGCAGATGAACCACTGTATTTTAAAAAGTTTAGGACAGTAACCTTCACCCAGCCTCCTGTAGCAATAGCAGTAGCTCTGACATTATAGTTTGATGTGCAAAAGTCCCAATTAGTGATTCTAAAATCATACTCCTGACAGTACTTGTGTTTCATTTTTTTTCTTGCAGTATGAATATATCCGTTACCTGATAAGGATATATTTTTTTCAGTGTATTAGGGAAAGATGTTAAATTAATGAAACAGCTTTCTTGTGCAGGTTTCTTAACCAATGTGTTATAATTAAAATGTAAAACATTTCATGTGTCTGAGCACAAAGTGACTTCTGCTGGTGTTATTGTGGGAGAGTATGGAACCTTTGAGACTGTACTTTGTCTAGCAGACCAGGGTCATTGGGGGTGGGCCTCAAGGCTCATACCTACTCCTGGTACTATCAGAGTACTTTCTCATTTCTAAGGCGTGGACAAGACATGCCACAAGCTCATTAAACCGTGGACAGAGCTGCCCCCATGGCCATGCCATTTCTTCCATGATGGTTTTACCACTGCGAGCCAAGATGCATCTCTCTTATGTGCCTTTCACCAACTCATTTGTCATTGTGATAAAAGTGTCCCTTAGACTTGTCAAAATCTGTTTGAAATGTTGGGAGACCAGGTCTCACCAGGTGAGACCTGTGCTTGTGAGTTCCTCTCTTGCCGCTGTGTGATGATGTCAGAGTAGCTTAGGCTCTTGTCTCAGGACGCAGGGCAGGGTTTCCTAGATAACTCCTTGCTGTGAAGTTATATAGGTCCCCATGTGGGCACCAAGCATTTATCATGGCCTGGCTTTCAGGTACATGGGATGGAATAAGACATTAAAACACCTTGAAGCCAATGACACTGAATTTAGATTGGGGGTAAAGAAAGACTTCACTCAAGAGGAGTTTGCAATTACAGGAAAAACAAAGCTGCAGGAGGAGAAATGTTCCCACCAAGACCTGCAGACCAGTTGGGGAATGAGGTCCTACAAAGGACCAGACATGCTTAGATGTATTCGCTTCTTTCCGGTTTAGTGTCGTTGAAAAAATGCCCATCTTCCTTTAAAAAAAAAAAACTGGTGATGTAGATGAAAAAAAAATTAAGCGAAGCTGAGGCATGTGGTGTGCTTTACCAGATACACACACATAGATGAGTAAATAGGAGAGAAATGATTCAGTGTAACCTAGCTCTAAGGAATAAGCACGCTCACCAATTTCTCTTTCCAGAAATGAGAAAAAGACATTTCTAAAACTCTAGTAAATGATCCAGTGAGTGAAAAAAATTGCTCATTGAGTGATAAGACTACAGTGAGCACCAAAAAAAAAAAAAAAAAGGGGGGGGGAGTGTAGGGTGAGACATCACAGAGAGCCCCAGGCTTGCAGGAGGTGGGCGCATGCTCCACAGGCAGCTCTGCGCCTCCGCGGACACCTCCACACGCAGCAGATTGGAGGGTGGGCTCTACAGCAGCCCCTGCCTGTGCTGATGGGAGTCAAGGTGCTAGGAAACAGGAAGCAGCAGTTCTTCTCCCCGGGTGATAGAAAATAGGAGAACCAGTAAGCATCTTGGTGGGAATCAGACTTCTTCTGTGCCAGTAACAGTGCTGAGAAGTAAGGAGGAGGGTTCAGTGGTGTTACCCAAAGGGCTTCTCCTGGGATGAAGGATCTGAACACAGGGACACCAGTGGGTCACCAAGTAAGGTCAGCCATGGGCATTCTTCTAGAGTCTGGAAACGTGGCTGGATTTATAGCTGAGACATGTTCTCGGTCCTTCTGCACACAGTCAAGCACCTAGAAGCAAGGGTAAGAGGTTCTTACTTACCAAATGACTTTAGACCACAGAAAGAAGCACAGGTTCCATGACACGCCCTCTCTGACTTATGCTCTTGAGCACCTTGGCTCACGGCACATGAAGCGCCATGAGGACACTGGTCTAGGTGACTGGGTTGTGGTTCGTACATAGAACATTTGCCCCAAAGTCTGTTGGGTGCGTTAGCATTTGGGTGCCATGACACATACCTGAGAGGAACCCTTAAAGAGAAGAGTGGTTCGTTTTGGTTCCTAGCTTCCGGGGCTTCAGTCCAGAGTTGTCCCATGAGTTTCTGGGCTGAGGAAAGCACAGCACCACGACTGATTCTGTCATGGACAGAAGGAGACCCCTAAACACAGGACAGCCGCAGAGACAGCAAAGAGAAAGGGGCCAGGGATGGAGGAGGGAGCTCAGTGGATAAGAGGACTGGCTGCTCTCCCTGAGGATCTAGGTTCAGTTCTCACCCAGCACCTGCGTGTCAGCTCACAATTGTCTGTGACTCCAGTTCCAGAAGATCTGATACCATCTCACAGACATACCTAAAGACAAAACATCAAAGTACATAAAACAAGAATAAACAAATCATTAAAAAAAAGAAAGAAAGAATTAAAACAAGAAAGGGGTCAAGCCAAGTTACCACCCTTAAAGACACCCTGCAGTGGACCACTTTTCCTCCTGGGTTTTTAGCACCTCTCAAATTTAAAAACCCGATGAGGGATAAGGATCTAACATATCCACCCGTGAAAACATTGACATCCTCTTGTTGGTCCCCCCAAACTTTGAAGAGTTGGGTCAGGCACATATATTTTTCCAAACCTCGATGTGGGCACACACCTGTCATACCTTGGCTGGTCCCTCCCTCTGCCTCCTTGCTGGAGTATTGGAAGACAGTTATAAGATCCATGCACCCAGGTAGCTCATACACAACACATCTCAAACCCTGATAATGCGACAAGCTCCATTTTTATTTTATATGTTTTAAGACATTTTTCTATCAATACTGTTCACAATTTAATTACAATAATTAACATAGTTTTCCAATATTATTTTTTTTGCCTTTGATTACATGCCTAAAATGTTGCAGCTGTGTTTACCTATATGCCTTTTGTCTTGAGCTTCATTTAAAATGAGAAGTAAATATCATTTTTATATATAGCTTTCCACTTGCTTTGTGAACTATTTTCATAATACCCCAATTTAGCCCCAAACATCCTCTGCTGCGTTCAGCTCTCTCCAATTAGGGTTAGAGTGGGACAGGAATCAGAGAACGACATCAGTTCCCTGGCCCCCAGCAAGCGATGTTTCCAAGTACTAGGAAAATAAATATATTTTTTTCTTTATAAAAACAATGTAGATAATTTGTAGTCATATTTGGCTACCCATAGCTTTGCAGGCAAAATGGAACAAAACAAAAATCCTTTTTGGCGACTCTACCTCAAGGGAGGGAGGAAGAAAACAAGTTACTGACCAGAAGCCAATTTCATCTTGACTGTTCAAAAGAAAAGAAGAAAAAAAAAAGCCTTTTAAGGACCACATGGCACAATTAAACAGCAGGTCAGTGCATCCGGCTGCTGCTGATTTGAGAGCTGGGCTGAGCTGGGCTGAGCTGGGCTGGCTGTGGTTCCTGCTCACACTACAGGAAGGAAGGAAGGATCCTGAAATGATGGCAGGAACCTAGGTCCTGAGTATAGAAGCTCCGGAGCCAGTTCAAACATACACAGAGACCAAGAAGTATTCTGACTGTTGACCAAGGTCATATTCGAGACTTCCAAGGAACTTTGAAGGGGTGTTGAAATGTAAATGTGGAAGACAAGCCTGCATAATATATTTTCTGGGAAGTCTTATGTATCAGCTCCTTGTCCAGTTGCCAGAATAGAACGCCCAACCAAGGCAACTCTGGGATGGAAGGGTTTATTCTGGCTCACAGTTCAAGGAGACTTAAACATGATAGTGTGGGGAGCCACGGAGACAGGAGTGTGGGGTGGCTGCTCACATGACATTTGTAGTAAGGAATCAGAGAGTGATGGTACAGCTCACTTTCTTCTTTTTATTCAGTCAAGGATCTTAGTCCACCAAACGGTGATAGCCAAAGTAGGATGGGCCTTCCAACACTGACTAATCTATTCTAGAAACTTTCTCACAGATATGCCCAGAGCTTTGTCTCCTGAGAGATGCTGTTACGTGGACACTAGTCACCATCACAACTAGGCATGGAACATTTCTGTTCTTAATCTAGGTGAGTACTTCAAAGGCGTTGTGTATTTACCACTGTGATGGATCAGTGGATGACTTTAGAGTAAATACTGAAATGGAAGCGGAGCCTGCAGTGCAGGGGTTCTCAACCTGACCCCCTTTGGGGGGGTCACATACCAGATACCCTGCATATCAGATGTTTATGCTACAATTCATAATGGTAGCAAAAGTACAGTTATGAAGTGACAATGAAATAATTGTATGGTTGAGGGTCACCACACCATGAAAGACTGTATTAAAGGGTCTTACAGCGTTAGGAAGGTTGAGAACCACAGCTGTAGAGGGTCTGATGAGTGGTCTGTGGAGTGTGGTTAGTATGGAAGCAGTGAAGAGGAGGAATGGGGGTGAAAAAGAAACCAAGGGTGAATGGCAGCAGGATTTCCAGGCCGCTTTGGTACCTCCTGGCTTTAGCAGAGACATGCAACATGGGCACGCACACACACACACACACACACACACACACACACACACACACACTCATACATATATAGAGAGGGGGGGGGCTGTATTTAACTAGTGCTGTTTGCACACACGTGGGTTGAGGATTATTTACTTGATCCAAGGCAATTTTCCAGAGACTACATGACTGAGGGGTATGTCTTTACCTTACCCCACCCATCAACCTATCTCCTCAGGGATGGATGGGCCTTGTGAATCCTTCCCCTGCCCATCATGGATTGTTGAGGGACCCCCACCCTGTGCAGCTTTGGTGAAGGTAACGCAGGTGCTGTGAATTCCTGGGTGCAGCAGCTGTGCCATGTGCAGAAGCCAGCGTTTTGCCAATTCTTCACTCTGTGACGGGGATTATATAGCCTTAAAAGAGAGAAAGTATGCAGAGGGTTTTTGTTGTGCTCTCTCATAGACGCAATTTCTGTAACTGGTCATCAGACAATTGTACTTGAGCTGGGAGAGGGTCATCTGACAGAATGAATACTATCAGTCAACTACCTAAAACACTCCTTTTGGTCAGTCTGGTTATGAGCAGGCATCAGGCAGCAGAAAAAACTTCTACAATATCAAGACAAAGACAGTTCAAAGACCTACTTTGTGATACTGCTGGATGTTTCTCAGGTGAATGTCATAGTGGATTTGACCATTTTCATTTCCTCCTGGTAGGAGTGTCACAGATGTAAGCAGATACATTCAAAATTGCTGACTGTGCAGAGAGCCTCAGAAATCACCCTGAAGCAAAGATGTATCGGCCGAGCTGGGGCTCTAGCTTAGCTCTGGACTATTAGCCTCGTGGCATACATATTACCCTGGGTTCAATTCCCATCATGCAAAAGAAAGCCTATAATAGAATTTAATTCCTATAGAATAGTAAGTGTTTCCCAGTCCTTCTCAGAGTCAAAGAGCAGAGTTCAAATTTTCAAACCACATGTGAGTACTATAATGGAGCTGAGTTCGTAAGGCTCAATGCAATTCATCTCATTGACATAAGCTACTCAATATTGATAGGTAATGCACATACTCTTGATGTGACTTAACATCTCCTTCCTTCTTACCAGAAAACCTATCTTCTATCATTTACTTTTGAACTATTTAAGATTGTCATATTTGCATTACATAATGTATTATTTATTTGCACAGTTTAAAACATAGTAACTCTCTTGAACTTATCATGGTATTTCTCTTTCATTCCTGTAACGGCCTAAAATTTGTCACATCAGTTTGAGAATCAAAGTTCATCTGCAGCCATACCACCCTGAAATCATACGATCTTGTCTGATCTCAGAAGCTAAGTGGGGATAGACAAGGTAGTGTTTGGGTAGGAAAATAAATTGTATCATGTTAAAAGGGATAGTATGCCAATATATTGTCGTGAACAAATATTTCAATATTGAGAAATAGTAATAACAAAGAAATAAAGGGCATGCATGCAAGCAATACACTCAACGGAGGCTTGAGCATTGCTTTCTCTTCAACTGATGTTTCAACTAACATCTTTTAATTCCCTGATAAATATTACATGGAATTTAAATAGCTTTATTTCTTTTTATCTATGGAGATCATAAATAGTAAAAGGCTACATTTGGGGCTTTGTGGATAAAGTGTTTGCTGTGAGGCTCAGAGGTCTCATCCTCTGCCACAACAGTCCACTCCAGTGTGGTGTTTTATGTCTGGTAACCACAGTGCCAGGGAGGCAGAAACATCTGGATCTCTGGGGCTTTCCGTCCAGCCAGTCTAGCCAAACAGACTAGCTCTGGGTTCAGTAAGCAATCCTGACTCACAAAAAGAAAAAAAACACACACACAAAAAAAAAAAAAAAAAACAAAAAAAAACCCCAAAAAACAAACAAACAAAAAAAAACAATGGCACAAGGTTGAAGAAGACACTTTATGTTTGTGTGTGTCAGCAGCGTGTGCCTATGATCCATCCCAGTGCTGGGAGATGAAGAGGAAGATCCCTGGGGCTTACTCCAGATTCAGTAAGGGGACCCTGTCTGAAAATATAAGGTAGAAGTAAGCAGACACCTCTCTTGGACCTCTGGCCTAAACATGCACACACACACACACACACACACACACACACACACACACACACACACATACACACACACACACACACACACACACACATGCACACTATACAAAGATGGTTTTTCAGTACTTTTCCCGGTTTGCCATTTTCCACCCGCTAGAGATTTCAAAACCTTTGTATCACTCAGCACTGAAAAGGCTGCATGACAGCAATAATAAACTGAAATTCTTAGTGCTCACACATATCGCTGCTTTTCTGCCTACACTTACCAACACCCTTTGAAGGCAGATCCGGCTCAGTTCTACCCTCTTGCCAGGAGAGGCTGGGTCACAAGGTTCCACCATCTCCCGGCTGCAGAGGCCAATGTCTTTCCTGGCAGTGTCCCCTGGGTGAGACTGACGGGCTGGAGAGTTCTCAGTGCTTACTCGGGAGTAGCTGTTTGGGACCCTTATGTTCATTTTATATTGTTCAAAATAGTCTGAATGGTTTGCCCAGTGCAGAAGGGACCTGGAGAAGAGAATCCAGAAACAATGATAGAAGGCTAGATGGTGAGGAATCCAACAGAAAGGTTGGAAGCCTAGGAAAGCACATTCCCCAAATGGAGATGTCTTATTTCCTCTCACCTTGTGCCCCTCCTTCTTTCCTTCCATTATTGCCGTCCTTTCTCTCTCTCTCCTATTTCAGTATCAGGCTGACTTAATGGAAGCTGGGCTCTAGGCACCCTCAGAATTGAACAGCCTACCTACGCTGCTTGTACCACAGACTATTCTGTAAGGACAGGTCCATAGTTGTTTGGTAGAATTTAAAAAACATTTTGACATGCATTTGAGATCTTTTCAGGGACACAGATATTGCTCTTGCCGGAATATTTGAACCCTAAAAGAATCAGAGGGATGTCCACATAGTGCAGGAGAGAACCAGCTCCCGTAAGTGGTCCTGCATATGTGCACATGCACTCAAGTAAATTATAAAAAGCAAATAAATGTAGTAAAACTCCTTATATGTTCAAGTTCTATGGCACTACATTGTCAATATAAGGATGTGAGGGCATTATCTAACCCATGCGGATGAAGCCCTCATTTGATGGGGAAATTTAGCAAAGAGGCCAGAGGAAGCTTGTTACCATGTTACCAACAAGACCATCAGTGGTCCAGGAAGCAGCCCCTCCTTTCTGCCTCCATCTTTTCAGCTGTTCAGGGATGTAAGCTTTCACTTGGAATAGTGAGCTACTGGCCTGATGGGCTTTGTATAATGTTTGGACAAAAGAGACTAATCGGTGGGTCCTGTTTACTTTGAGAATTAAAAAAACTTTAGAGATTCCTTGAAAATTTTTGCTAACTTCTAAAAAATTAGCCCTTTACTTTGAAAATAAAGCATGCAATATACCAGATGGAATTTAATTGCAGGTTTCAAGTTAGCTTTCTCAGTTTAAGGGATTGGAAGCACTGACGTCCACAGGGAAGAGCACATGACCAATACCTTTCACCAGTTGAGTGAGAGCTGGGGTAAGGACTATGGTGTTTCAATTCAAAGTCTCTACTGCCCTACCCAGGGGTTGACTCCCTGATGGGCTAGTCATTGCATTCATGGTAGAGCTGATGCTCATGGTAGAGCAAATACATGCTGGCCTTCTCCCATGTGTGATATTCATGCACTCACTTATTTTTCCATAGAGTTCTTTTGGCGAGTGCTATGGTTGTTTCTGTTTAACAGATGAGAAAGGGCAACAGCATGAGCTTACCCATGTTGAGCAGAGATGAGGACATAGGCAGTCTGCTTTTAAAGTCTGTATGTTCTTCTATGTTGTTTTCCTTATACTTCCAGAAACTCTGCTTTGTCTTGTCTCCATTCCAACTTAGCAACATATTACATTATGTTCTCAAATGTTTACCATAAGGAAGTTCTTGGTGCAACTGCCAGTTTTGGCTTTAGACCTTCTTTCAGCTTTAATGGGATGGTGGAATCCTAATTGAGGGGAAAACAGCACAGAGTGTAGAGGTACTTTTAAACCATTCTATGAGAATTGTTTTAGCTTTTGTTATATAAAGGACAATGGCTTCCGTTTGGTTTGCACAATGAGCAGAAGAAACCAAAGTGTGCAGAAGTACACATGAAATCAGATTAAAGTCAATTATAAATCGCTTCTCATGGCTTTTTCTTAAGCCAAACTCTGACTGTGATTTCATTAATACACCTTTATCTCTTCAGGTGGATTTGCCTTGCCCATAAGAACACATGTTAGATAGCTAGTGCTAATTATAATATGGTGCTAATGGCCTTCAAAGAGGCCAAAGTGACATAATAAAACTTGCTTTAGGGTGAAATGCTAGTCCTGGGGGCTCTAAGGCCAGTCTAAGCATTCGGCAGCCATCTGGCTAGGCTGATCATTAGCTTTTTCCTTCAGCTCTTTCATTTCCCATTTAGAAATGAGCTTGGAGATTGCCTTTTATTATTGGCTGAAGAGCCATCCAATGTGTAGTTCAAGGGAATATGGAAGTTGACCATTTGACTAGAGAACAGGGGTTTGTGGAAAGAGAAAACTAATCTCCAAACTTGAGGACCTTGTGTCGGTTCTTTAATACCAGCATGCTTAGTATGACTGCCAGTGAGCTTGGTATGGTTTTTACAGAGTCAACATACTGACCTCCTGAGTATGTTCTTAAGGAACTCTCTAGTGGAGTATCTCTTACTGAACTACTATTTATAAATCGCCAGGCACTGAGCAAGGCACCAGAGAAACAACTAGGACAGTGATGTAGCTTTCATGTCTCCACAGAGCTCACGGGCCAGTTCTCAGAAACTGCTTAGGCACAGGCAGACCTTTCATGATCCAGCCACAGACCCAAGGCCCAGGTACATATATGCCTATGATGTGTGACCACTAAAAGGAAGACAACTAAGAACTTGTGGGGTAAATGAGAAAATGCAAGAAAACTAAGACTCAATAAAAACTTGGATTTGTTCATTATAGAAATGTAAATCTTGTGTGTTCCATTCGCAGTCCCATGGGAGTAGGTAGAGCAGGATTTGGTGGCCCTATGCAAGTCACTTCAGGGAGTTAAGATGACATCAGGACCATGCCATACAGAGTGATCTTTGCAGTGAACACCAAAGATGTTGTTACAGGGCCATGGTGTGGGATGAGGGGGCAAAAACACATTTGTTTTAATCTATGAAATTGGAGAATTGGAGACAGGTTCACTGCAGGAGCACCCATTGCCTAGAGGAGTAATTTCTGTGTTAGTTATTTTTGCCTCACTGTAACAGAACTCATGGTATGAGACAAGCTCCCACCATGGCAGGAAAAAAAATGACAGATTTATAGTTTTGTGTGTGTGTGTGAGAGAGAGAGAAACATACACACACATACACACACACACACACACACACACACACATACACATACACATACAAATACACATACACACACACACAGAGAGAGAGAGAGAGACAGAGAGAGAGAGACTCAGCAACTATAGCAGACCAGGCCACAGTGAATAGTTAGGAGTTAGAATCAAGCTGTAATCTTCAATGTTCAACTCCAAGTGATCTCCTTTATCAGATCTCTAAAGGCAGCACTATTAACTGGGAAATGAGCATTCAACACACAAGGATTAAATAGGGGACATTTCAGGTTCAGTGTATAGCACATCCCACCTCAGTCCCCATAAGCTCACGGCCATCACACAAAGCAAAGCACATGAAGCCCAACCTCCACAGGCCTCGCAGTCTTAATAGTTTCTAAGCTCATCAAACATGCAAAGTCTTGCTTGGGGGATTATGTAAAACTCTTAACCGTGAACTGTGCAAAATTAAAAATGGAAGCTGCATACTTCTAGCGCGTATGATGACAGAGAGTGAACATTCCATTCTCATTCCAAATAGTAGGGGAAAAGAACAGTAAGAAAAAAAAATCAGACCAAACCAAGACCCAAGCTCAGCTGAACAAACGTTAAATGCTATAACTTTGTATCCTGAACTGCACAGAAAATTGTCATATGAAGCTCCAGAGGAACTCTAGCAGTCTTGCCTTTTGGGGAGGATTCTAGGGTGAGATTTTGTGGAGGAAGTATGTCATTAAGGGCAGTCTTGAGATTTCTCAAGCCTCCCATCATCCCCAGTGCGCACACACACACTCTCTCTCTCTCTGCTTCCTGTGTGTGGAAAAGATGTGATCTGTCAGATGTTGCTGCCCCTATGCCTGGGCTTTGCCAGCATAGACTCTAACCATCTTGAGCTCTAAGCCAATCAGACACTTACTTCCATTGCCATCATGATGTTTTATTACAGCTATAGGAAAGTAACTAATACAGAAGTCCAGGAAGAGGGCTATTGTTGTGACAGACCTGACCATGTGTGTTTGGGGAAGAATGTGGAAGGATTTGGAACCTTGGATTAGGAAGGTGTTTGAATACTATAAGCAGAGCTTAATGGATCATCCACAGTACGACTGAAAGAAAAATAGATGATGGAAGGCCAATTCAAGAACTTTCCAAGGAGCACAATATTAGCAACTGTGCTAAAGACCACTCTTATGACATCCTGGCAAAGAATGTACCTGCTTTCTACTCATGTCCTAAGACTTTGTCTGAGGCTTAATTTAAAAGTAATGGACAGACTAATTTCATTGGCGGGTGAGATTTCAAGACAAGCTCATGTTGACTCTTTCACAAGGTTATTAGTAGTCACTCTCATGCAGATCTACAATGAAAAGGAGCAAGTGGGGTAGAAAGAAATATAAAAAAGAATGTATGATTTGAGGAGACAAAGAGCATAAGGAAACTTAAAGTTGTATCTAAGTCTTATGCTGAGAGAGATAAGGATATTGCAGCGGAAAGGCCAAATCTACAGAGGGAAGGATGCCCTCCAGGTGAGACCCTCACCCAGCTAACTTCCCAACTTGCAAAAGGAAATGGTCTAAAGAACTTTGTTCTCAAAAAAAAAAAAAAAAAACCCAGCAAAAAAAATTAAAATGAAAGCTGCAGTAACTGTGATTCAACGGGCGAGGCTCCATCCCAAGCAGCCAATTGAACAGCGCGGTTGTCCATGAGGTACTGCTTTAAGGTACATAGAAGGTACATGCACCAAGGGGTTATAGAATCTTCCTCCATTGTTAAGAAGAGCTAGTGAGCCCAGGCAATGTGTGGCAAGGCAGTCCTTGAAACCTAGATGTGCTAGACCTTGCTTGTAATTTCAAAGTACTGCAAACAGCGAGTAGAAACAGCCTATGAGGGAAATATGTTGCAATCAGCAAGGCTGGAAGAGAAGAGCCATCTAAGCCCTTTGACATGGTCATGGTGTTTTATCACAGCTATAGAAAAGTAAAACAATTTCTCTTTTGGGTCAGCTCTATTTGCTGCCTGAAGCATTCCTCGGAGACATTTTACAATTCTGATGCTTCTAGCATCCTGGGGTTTCCACTGTAATTTAGATTTCACCTTTATGACTTCATACTTAGGCCTCTCAGGACTCTTTGCAGTGATCCAATCCAATAACACATTGTTTGCCTTCTAAGGCTTTCTTTAAAAGTCATGGTGCAAGCCCCTTGACTTGACATCACCAGATTTGTATCTTGAGAGGATCAGTCTGGTCACAGTGAGAAAGTAAAGATGAGGGGGTAGAGCTGAGTAGGTAAGACCCAGAGAGCAGCTGCTGAGGTCCGTAAAGTGCTGGAAGCAGCCAAGTACAGGAAGATGAACAATAGATGTAGAAACACTTGGGCAGACTCAAGATTGACAGTAATGCATGCCTATGGAAGAGACAGGCTTTTTCTTGAGCAAGAGAATAGAGGATGCCATTCACTGGGATAATATTGGGAAGGTGATATCATATTTTTGGTTTGATACTCATGAGCTTCCAATGATTTTGTTGCTTCCGACAAGTCAGATTAGTTCTATCCATTACTATTTGTTGGGGATGAAAGCTGAAGGGTCATTGAACTTCCTATGAAATGTGGAGTATTGGGCATAGGTTTAAGATTGTATGAGGACAATGTGGAATAAAAAGAGAAGTCAGGAAGGACTTTGGAGAACTCTAGTATATCAGTCTGCAAACAGGACAGAGATCTCACAAAAGCATCTTGTTAGTTGCTTCTGGAAGCAGGCAGCATCTTAGACAGAGAGCAGATTGCTTGTCTTGAGCAGAGAGGTACCTTGGAGAGTTGTTTTGCTGAGTCAGTTAAAGTTGGGCAGTTTCATCTATGACATCTCTGAGATACTTCATATTTTGTTGCATGTCATTTTTTCTACCTTTGTTATTGTTTCTGCATTGAGAGAAGGATCGAGCAAAGATGCTCTGATCATTAGATTCCAACATTTATACCATCTCTTCTCCACATAGACTCGTTAGTGATTTAAAAAGATTTTTTTTTCAAGAGGCATCCACTTTGTATGTAGTGCATAGTAGAAAACAAGTGAAAGAAACAGCATCTGAACTTCCAAGATGGAGAAGTCAGCAGCCAGCAAAGGGAGATGCACTTCATCCATATCTCTGTCCTCATTAGTGAGGAAGCAGACTGGACTTAACAGTCAAGGACTTTGCTGAAAACCATGACACTGTATCTCATTATAGAAATAACTCTGACAAGTGACTCAAACTTTGTAAATTCAGGATTTCTTATCTCTAAATTGAGAACAACTGCACAATTTCTCAGAGTTATTAAAAGACCTTGACAACTTTAGATGGAATAAATACTCAGCAGGTTTATCACACAAGAGGTACTTGATAGCCTCTGCCTGGTCTCCTTCTCTGTA
>JADRCD010245793.1:0-14973 GCA_019843815.1 Montemys delectorum | reverse complement strand
AGTCTGGGGAAAATAATTCTTGTGATGATTAACTCAATTCTGCGTGCGCAACGTAGCGTACCTAGGTCTCTTTGAAGAATAAAGTCACTTAAAGACGGTTCAGACAAGACTACATTGAAACTCTTCCTATAGGTAGGTTCCACAGCTTGACTGAGAAAAACAAGTTTACGAGAATGGATCTGGAGGAGTGTTCGGTGCTGGAAGTCTTGGGCCACATGGATCACACGCACAGATATTACCAGGTCATAAAGCACCCACTCCAGCCTTCTGGGTGGAAAACAGGCTCACATTCCTTCCTTTGAGGGAGCAACCCTGTGTGCTTCACCTTCCAGCTTCCTGTGCATCTCTGTGAGCACAAAGCCCTCCATGCTCCTTACAGCTTTATAAGACCTGGTACCGGCTTCATTTTTTTTTTTTCTTCTACCTGCCCTGGAAGAACAGGTCATGCTCTTCTGATCAAGTTCAGTGTAAAAGAAGCAATTTTAATGGCCAAATATGTGTAAAGGAAACACGCTTGAGTTGAAATGTATTTAAAATTCTTCTGGTCTGTGACTGGTGACTCACAGACATTTGATTCTTTGCTTTCTCCACGTATCAGAATATAACCATGAAACTCAAGCACTATTATTGAGCCACTGGATAAAACAGCTAGAAAAGGGGCTGGCTGAGAAGTACAAGGGACCCACTGGAGACCCACTAACTCCCATCACTTTCTGAAGTTTTTCATTGACACATTTTAATTATTTTAATATCTAATCAAATCTTACCACAGAGATGGGATTTGGGGATAAGACAATGTCAGTTAATTAAAAATTTTAATCCAATTATAAATAAGAGGAAGGGAAGGAAGAAGAGGAAGAAGAAAATGAAAGAAGGAAAAAACATCTATAGTTCCTAGATCTATCTAGAGTTTTCTTTCTTTCGTCATTCATTTAAAAAAAATACTTAATCTAATCCAAAAAATTATTCTTGTGGTGAAGGGTCTCTAGCCAGTCCTAACAGAGCAAATATGGCTCTGGCAGGCCTGCCCTTCTCCCCCAGTCCCTCTGCCTTGTTAAAAACCATAGATTTATATTTCTAACCTAGGCTCTCAAGGTCTGTCCCCATATTTGGCTCATTCCTCCTTCTGAGGCTGACCACCAAGGTCCAGCTATCAAAATATTAAAGTCCAGCAATCAAAAGCCCTGTTAGCTCACCTAATTAACATTCTCAATTAAATTAAGCATCATACCCTAACATAGCGTTTTCTATTTTACACCATCTTTTATACACCATCTAGGATACACCATCATTTGCCTATAGGCCACATCTGTCTACTCTCTATCCAGAGATAGTTCTTTGTCCTCCGGGATAAATACCTCTTTACCTCTCTCTTGCTCCTTCTCTTTTCTCCTTCTTCTATCATCTGTCTTTGTCCCTTTACCCACCCTCTGTCCATCTGGGGAAAAGAAATCTCCTTCATGCTGAGAACTTGATTTGGGGGCTCCTGAGGAGTCAACTCCGAGGTTCCCTACCTGTGGCCACCACTCAGGTCTGAATTATTATCATTTCATTTTTTTTTAAAAAAGCAAATCAACAGGTTTTAATTATATGCATGCTTTAGTGTGTTTGAAAGCTGTTTATTAAAAGATGATTAAATAAAGCCTTGAGCAGATGAACCACTGTATTTTAAAAAGTTTAGGACAGTAACCTTCACCCAGCCTCCTGTAGCAATAGCAGTAGCTCTGACATTATAGTTTGATGTGCAAAAGTCCCAATTAGTGATTCTAAAATCATACTCCTGACAGTACTTGTGTTTCATTTTTTTTCTTGCAGTATGAATATATCCGTTACCTGATAAGGATATATTTTTTTCAGTGTATTAGGGAAAGATGTTAAATTAATGAAACAGCTTTCTTGTGCAGGTTTCTTAACCAATGTGTTATAATTAAAATGTAAAACATTTCATGTGTCTGAGCACAAAGTGACTTCTGCTGGTGTTATTGTGGGAGAGTATGGAACCTTTGAGACTGTACTTTGTCTAGCAGACCAGGGTCATTGGGGGTGGGCCTCAAGGCTCATACCTACTCCTGGTACTATCAGAGTACTTTCTCATTTCTAAGGCGTGGACAAGACATGCCACAAGCTCATTAAACCATGGACAGAGCTGCCCCCATGGCCATGCCATTTCTTCCATGATGGTTTTACCACTGCGAGCCAAGATGCATCTCTCTTATGTGCCTTTCACCAACTCATTTGTCATTGTGATAAAAGTGTCCCTTAGACTTGTCAAAATCTGTTTGAAATGTTGGGAGACCAGGTCTCACCAGGTGAGACCTGTGCTTGTGAGTTCCTCTCTTGCCGCTGTGTGATGATGTCAGAGTAGCTTAGGCTCTTGTCTCAGGACGCAGGGCAGGGTTTCCTAGATAACTCCTTGCTGTGAAGTTATATAGGTCCCCATGTGGGCACCAAGCATTTATCATGGCCTGGCTTTCAGGTACATGGGATGGAATAAGACATTAAAACACCTTGAAGCCAATGACACTGAATTTAGATTGGGGGTAAAGAAAGACTTCACTCAAGAGGAGTTTGCAATTACAGGAAAAACAAAGCTGCAGGAGGAGAAATGTTCCCACCAAGACCTGCAGACCAGTTGGGGAATGAGGTCCTACAAAGGACCAGACATGCTTAGATGTATTCGCTTCTTTCCGGTTTAGTGTCGTTGAAAAAATGCCCATCTTCCTTTAAAAAAAAAAAACTGGTGATGTAGATGAAAAAAAAATTAAGCGAAGCTGAGGCATGTGGTGTGCTTTACCAGATACACACACATAGATGAGTAAATAGGAGAGAAATGATTCAGTGTAACCTAGCTCTAAGGAATAAGCACGCTCACCAATTTCTCTTTCCAGAAATGAGAAAAAGACATTTCTAAAACTCTAGTAAATGATCCAGTGAGTGAAAAAAATTGCTCATTGAGTGATAAGACTACAGTGAGCACCAAAAAAAAAAAAAAAAAGGGGGGGGGAGTGTAGGGTGAGACATCACAGAGAGCCCCAGGCTTGCAGGAGGTGGGCGCATGCTCCACAGGCAGCTCTGCGCCTCCGCGGACACCTCCACACGCAGCAGATTGGAGGGTGGGCTCTACAGCAGCCCCTGCCTGTGCTGATGGGAGTCAAGGTGCTAGGAAACAGGAAGCAGCAGTTCTTCTCCCCGGGTGATAGAAAATAGGAGAACCAGTAAGCATCTTGGTGGGAATCAGACTTCTTCTGTGCCAGTAACAGTGCTGAGAAGTAAGGAGGAGGGTTCAGTGGTGTTACCCAAAGGGCTTCTCCTGGGATGAAGGATCTGAACACAGGGACACCAGTGGGTCACCAAGTAAGGTCAGCCATGGGCATTCTTCTAGAGTCTGGAAACGTGGCTGGATTTATAGCTGAGACATGTTCTCGGTCCTTCTGCACACAGTCAAGCACCTAGAAGCAAGGGTAAGAGGTTCTTACTTACCAAATGACTTTAGACCACAGAAAGAAGCACAGGTTCCATGACACGCCCTCTCTGACTTATGCTCTTGAGCACCTTGGCTCACGGCACATGAAGCGCCATGAGGACACTGGTCTAGGTGACTGGGTTGTGGTTCGTACATAGAACATTTGCCCCAAAGTCTGTTGGGTGCGTTAGCATTTGGGTGCCATGACATATACCTGAGAGGAACCCTTAAAGAGAAGAGTGGTTCGTTTTGGTTCCTAGCTTCCGGGGCTTCAGCCCAGAGTTGTCCCATGAGTTTCTGGGCTGAGGAAAGCACAGCACCACGACTGATTCTGTCATGGACAGAAGGAGACCCCTAAACACAGGACAGCCGCAGAGACAGCAAAGAGAAAGGGGCCAGGGATGGAGGAGGGAGCTCAGTGGATAAGAGGACTGGCTGCTCTCCCTGAGGATCTAGGTTCAGTTCTCACCCAGCACCTGCGTGTCAGCTCACAATTGTCTGTGACTCCAGTTCCAGAAGATCTGATACCATCTCACAGACATACCTAAAGACAAAACATCAAAGTACATAAAACAAGAATAAACAAATCATTAAAAAAAAGAAAGAAAGAATTAAAACAAGAAAGGGGTCAAGCCAAGTTACCACCCTTAAAGACACCCTGCAGTGGACCACTTTTCCTCCTGGGTTTTCAGCACCTCTCAAATTTAAAAACCCGATGAGGGATAAGGATCTAACATATCCACCCGTGAAAACATTGACATCCTTGTTGGTCCCCCCAACTTTGAAGAGTTGGGTCAGGCACATATATTTTTCCAAACCTCGATGTGGGCACACACCTGTCATACCTTGGCTGGTCCCTCCCTCTGCCTCCTTGCTGGAGTATTGGAAGACAGTTATAAGATCCATGCACCCAGGTAGCTCATACACAACACATCTCAAACCCTGATAATGCGACAAGCTCCATTTTTATTTTATATGTTTTAAAGACATTTTTCTATCAATACTGTTCACAATTTAATTACAATAATTAACATAGTTTTCCAATATTATTTTTTTTGCCTTTGATTACAAGCCTAAAATGTTGCAGCTGTGTTTACCTATATGCCTTTTGTCTTGAGCTTCATTTAAAATGAGAAGTAAATATCATTTTTATATATAGCTTTCCACTTGCTTTGTGAACTATTTTCATAATACCCCAATTTAGCCCCAAACATCCTCTGCTGCGTTCAGCTCTCTCCAATTAGGGTTAGAGTGGGACAGGAATCAGAGAACGACATCAGTTCCCTGGCCCCCAGCAAGCGATGTTTCCAAGTACTAGGAAAATAAATATATTTTTTTCTTTATAAAAACAATGTAGATAATTTGTAGTCATATTTGGCTACCCATAGCTTTGCAGGCAAAATGGAACAAAACAAAAATCCTTTTTGGCGACTCTACCTCAAGGGAGGGAGGAAGAAAACAAGTTACTGACCAGAAGCCAATTTCATCTTGACTGTTCAAAAGAAAAGAAGAAAAAAAAAAGCCTTTTAAGGACCACATGGCACAATTAAACAGCAGGTCAGTGCATCCGGCTGATGCTGATTTGAGAGCTGGGCTGAGCTGGGCTGAGCTGGGCTGGCTGTGGTTCCTGCTCACACTACAGGAAGGAAGGAAGGATCCTGAAATGATGGCAGGAACCTAGGTCCTGAGTATAGAAGCTCCGGAGCCAGTTCAAACATACACAGAGACCAAGAAGTATTCTGACTGTTGACCAAGGTCATATTCGAGACTTCCAAGGAACTTTGAAGGGGTGTTGAAATGTAAATGTGGAAGACAAGCCTGCATAATATATTTTCTGGGAAGTCTTATGTATCAGCTCCTTGTCCAGTTGCCAGAATAGAACGCCCAACCAAGGCAACTCTGGGATGGAAGGGTTTATTCTGGCTCACAGTTCAAGGAGACTTAAACATGATAGTGTGGGGAGCCACGGAGACAGGAGTGTGGGGTGGCTGCTCACATGACATTTGTAGTCAGGAATCAGAGAGTGATGGTACAGCTCACTTTCTTCTTTTTATTCAGTCAAGGATCTTAGTCCACCGAACGGTGATAGCCAAAGTAGGATGGGCCTTCCAACACTGACTAATCTATTCTAGAAACTTTCTCACAGATATGCCCAGAGCTTTGTCTCCTGAGAGATGCTGTTACGTGGACACTAGTCACCATCACAACTAGGCATGGAACATTTCTGTTCTTAATCTAGGTGAGTACTTCAAAGGCGTTGTGTATTTACCACTGTGATGGATCAGTGGATGACTTTAGAGTAAATACTGAAATGGAAGCGGAGCCTGCAGTGCAGGGGTTCTCAACCTGACCCCCTTTGGGGGGGTCACATACCAGATACCCTGCATATCAGATGTTTATGCTACAATTCATAATGGTAGCAAAAGTACAGTTATGAAGTGACAATGAAATAATTGTATGGTTGAGGGTCACCACACCATGAAAGACTGTATTAAAGGGTCTTACAGCGTTAGGAAGGTTGAGAACCACAGCTGTAGAGGGTCTGATGAGTGGTCTGTGGAGTGTGGTTAGTATGGAAGCAGTGAAGAGGAGGAATGGGGGTGAAAAAGAAACCAAGGGTGAATGGCAGCAGGATTTCCAGGCCGCTTTGGTACCTCCTGGCTTTAGCAGAGACATGCAACATGGGCACGCACACACACACACACACACACACACACACACACACACACACACTCATACATATATAGAGAGGGGGGGGGCTGTATTTAACTAGTGCTGTTTGCACACACGTGGGTTGAGGATTATTTACTTGATCCAAGGCAATTTTCCAGAGACTACACGACTGAGGGGTATGTCTTTACCTTACCCCACCCATCAACCTATCTCCTCAGGGATGGATGGGCCTTGTGAATCCTTCCCCTGCCCATCATGGATTGTTGAGGGACCCCCACCCTGTGCAGCTTTGGTGAAGGTAACGCAGGTGCTGTGAATTCCTGGGTGCAGCAGCTGTGCCATGTGCAGAAGCCAGCGTTTTGCCAATTCTTCACTCTGTGACGGGGATTATATAGCCTTAAAAGAGAGAAAGTATGCAGAGGGTTTTTGTTGTGCTCTCTCATAGACGCAATT
The DNA here is from genome assembly GCA_019843815.1 of Montemys delectorum. Classification (NCBI taxonomy): domain Eukaryota; kingdom Metazoa; phylum Chordata; class Mammalia; order Rodentia; family Muridae; genus Montemys; species Montemys delectorum. The sequence continues at coordinate 8,384 of JADRCD010245793.1, read as the reverse complement.
TCTGTAACTGGTCATCAGACAATTGTACTTGAGCTGGGAGAGGGTCATCTGACAGAATGAATACTATCAGTCAACTACCTAAAACACTCCTTTTGGTCAGTCTGGTTATGAGCAGGCATCAGGCAGCAGAAAAAACTTCTACAATATCAAGACAAAGACAGTTCAAAGACCTACTTTGTGATACTGCTGGATGTTTCTCAGGTGAATGTCATAGTGGATTTGACCATTTTCATTTCCTCCTGGTAGGAGTGTCACAGATGTAAGCAGATACATTCAAAATTGCTGACTGTGCAGAGAGCCTCAGAAATCACCCTGAAGCAAAGATGTATCGGCCGAGCTGGGGCTCTAGCTTAGCTCTGGACTATTAGCCTCGTGGCATACATATTACCCTGGGTTCAATTCCCATCATGCAAAAGAAAGCCTATAATAGAATTTAATTCCTATAGAATAGTAAGTGTTTCCCAGTCCTTCTCAGAGTCAAAGAGCAGAGTTCAAATTTTCAAACCACATGTGAGTACTATAATGGAGCTGAGTTCGTAAGGCTCAATGCAATTCATCTCATTGACATAAGCTACTCAATATTGATAGGTAATGCACATACTCTTGATGTGACTTAACATCTCCTTCCTTCTTACCAGAAAACCTATCTTCTATCATTTACTTTTGAACTATTTAAGATTGTCATATTTGCATTACATAATGTATTATTTATTTGCACAGTTTAAAACATAGTAACTCTCTTGAACTTATCATGGTATTTCTCTTTCATTCCTGTAACGGCCTAAAATTTGTCACATCAGTTTGAGAATCAAAGTTCATCTGCAGCCATACCACCCTGAAATCATACGATCTTGTCTGATCTCAGAAGCTAAGTGGGGATAGACAAGGTAGTGTTTGGGTAGGAAAAGAAATTGTATCATGTTAAAAGGGATAGTATGCCAATATATTGTCGTGAACAAATATTTCAATATTGAGAAATAGTAATAACAAAGAAATAAAGGGCATGCATGCAAGCAATACACTCAACGGAGGCTTGAGCATTGCTTTCTCTTCAACTGATGTTTCAACTAACATCTTTTAATTCCCTGATAAATATTACATGGAATTTAAATAGCTTTATTTCTTTTTATCTATGGAGATCATAAATAGTAAAAGGCTACATTTGGGGCTTTGTGGATAAAGGGTTTGCTGTGAGGCTCAGAGGTCTCATCCTCTGCCACAACAGTCCACTCCAGTGTGGTGTTTTATGTCTGGTAACCACAGTGCCAGGGAGGCAGAAACATCTGGATCTCTGGGGCTTTCCGTCCAGCCAGTCTAGCCAAACAGACTAGCTCTGGGTTCAGTAAGCAATCCTGACTCACAAAAAGAAAAAAAACACACACACAAAAAAAAAAAAAAAAAACAAAAAAAAACCCCAAAAAACAAACAAACAAAAAAAAACAATGGCACAAGGTTGAAGAAGACACTTTATGTTTGTGTGTGTCAGCAGCGTGTGCCTATGATCCATCCCAGTGCTGGGAGATGAAGAGGAAGATCCCTGGGGCTTACTCCAGATTCAGTAAGGGGACCCTGTCTGAAAATATAAGGTGGAAGTAAGCAGACACCTCTCTTGGACCTCTGGCCTAAACATGCACACACACACACACACACACACACACACACACACACACACACACACATACACACACACACACACACACACACACACATGCACACTATACAAAGATGGTTTTTCAGTACTTTTCCCGGTTTGCCATTTTCCACCCGCTAGAGATTTCAAAACCTTTGTATCACTCAGCACTGAAAAGGCTGCATGACAGCAATAATAAACTGAAATTCTTAGTGCTCACACATATCGCTGCTTTTCTGCCTACACTTACCAACACCCTTTGAAGGCAGATCCGGCTCAGTTCTACCCTCTTGCCAGGAGAGGCTGGGTCACAAGGTTCCACCATCTCCCGGCTGCAGAGGCCAATGTCTTTCCTGGCAGTGTCCCCTGGGTGAGACTGACGGGCTGGAGAGTTCTCAGTGCTTACTCGGGAGTAGCTGTTTGGGACCCTTATGTTCATTTTATATTGTTCAAAATAGTCTGAATGGTTTGCCCAGTGCAGAAGGGACCTGGAGAAGAGAATCCAGAAACAATGATAGAAGGCTAGATGGTGAGGAATCCAACAGAAAGGTTGGAAGCCTAGGAAAGCACATTCCCCAAATGGAGATGTCTTATTTCCTCTCACCTTGTGCCCCTCCTTCTTTCCTTCCATTATTGCCGTCCTTTCTCTCTCTCTCCTATTTCAGTATCAGGCTGACTTAATGGAAGCTGGGCTCTAGGCACCCTCAGAATTGAACAGCCTACCTACGCTGCTTGTACCACAGACTATTCCGTAAGGACAGGTCCATAGTTGTTTGGTAGAATTTAAAAAAACATTTTGACATGCATTTGAGATCTTTTCAGGGACACAGATATTGCTCTTGCCGGAATATTTGAACCCTAAAAGAATCAGAGGGACGTCCACATAGTGCAGGAGAGAACCAGCTCCCGTAAGTGGTCCTGCATATGTGCACATGCACTCAAGTAAATTATAAAAAGCAAATAAATGTAGTAAAACTCCTTATATGTTCAAGTTCTATGGCACTACATTGTCAATATAAGGATGTGAGGGCATTATCTAACCCATGCGGATGAAGCCCTCATTTGATGGGGAAATTTAGCAAAGAGGCCAGAGGAAGATTGTTACCATGTTACCAACAAGACCATCAGTGGTCCAGGAAGCAGCCCCTCCTTTCTGCCTCCATCTTTTCAGCTGTTCAGGGATGTAAGCTTTCACTTGGAATAGTGAGCTACTGGCCTGATGGGCTTTGTATAATGTTTGGACAAAAGAGACTAATCGGTGGGTCCTGTTTACTTTGAGAATTAAAAAAACTTTAGAGATTCCTTGAAAATTTTTGCTAACTTCTAAAAAATTAGCCCTTTACTTTGAAAATAAAGCATGCAATATACCAGATGGAATTTAATTGCAGGTTTCAAGTTAGCTTTCTCAGTTTAAGGGATTGGAAGCACTGACGTCCACAGGGAAGAGCACATGACCAATACCTTTCACCAGTTGAGTGAGAGCTGGGGTAAGGACTATGGTGTTTCAATTCAAAGTCTCTACTGCCCTACCCAGGGGTTGACTCCCTGATGGGCTAGTCATTGCATTCATGGTAGAGCTGATGCTCATGGTAGAGCAAATACATGCTGGCCTTCTCCCATGTGTGATATTCATGCACTCACTTATTTTTCTATAGAGTTCTTTTGGCGAGTGCTATGGTTGTTTCTGTTTAACAGATGAGAAAGGGCAACAGCATGAGCTTACCCATGTTGAGCAGAGATGAGGACATAGGCAGTCTGCTTTTAAAGTCTGTATGTTCTTCTATGTTGTTTTCCTTATACTTCCAGAAACTCTGCTTTGTCTTGTCTCCATTCCAACTTAGCAACATATTACATTATGTTCTCAAATGTTTACCATAAGGAAGTTCTTGGTGCAACTGCCAGTTTTGGCTTTAGACCTTCTTTCAGCTTTAATGGGATGGTGGAATCCTAATTGAGGGGAAAACAGCACAGAGTGTAGAGGTACTTTTAAACCATTCTATGAGAATTGTTTTAGCTTTTGTTATATAAAGGACAATGGCTTCCGTTTGGTTCGCACAATGAGCAGAAGAAACCAAAGTGTGCAGAAGTACACATGAAATCAGATTAAAGTCAATTATAAATCGCTTCTCATGGCTTTTTCTTAAGCCAAACTCTGACTGTGATTTCATTAATACACCTTTATCTCTTCAGGTGGATTTGCCTTGCCCATAAGAACACATGTTAGATAGCTAGTGCTAATTATAATATGGTGCTAATGGCCTTCAAAGAGGCCAAAGTGACATAATAAAACTTGCTTTAGGGTGAAATGCTAGTCCTGGGGGCTCTAAGGCCAGTCTAAGCATTCGGCAGCCATCTGGCTAGGCTGATCATTAGCTTTTTCCTTCAGCTCTTTCATTTCCCATTTAGAAATGAGCTTGGAGATTGCCTTTTATTATTGGCTGAAGAGCCATCCAATGTGTAGTTCAAGGGAATATGGAAGTTGACCATTTGACTAGAGAACAGGGGTTTGTGGAAAGAGAAAACTAATCTCCAAACTTAAGGACCTTGTGTTGGTTCTTTAATACCAGCATGCTTAGTATGACTGCCAGTGAGCTTGGTATGGTTTTTACAGAGTCAACATACTGACCTCCTGAGTATGTTCTTAAGGAACTCTCTAGTGGAGTATCTCTTACTGAACTACTATTTATAAATCGCCAGGCACTGAGCAAGGCACCAGAGAAACAACTAGGACAGTGATGTAGCTTTCATGTCTCCACAGAGCTCACGGGCCAGTTCTCAGAAACTGCTTAGGCACAGGCAGACCTTTCATGATCCAGCCACAGACACAAGGCCCAGGTACATATATGCCTATGATGTGTGACCACTAAAAGGAAGACAACTAAGAACTTGTGGGGTAAATGAGAAAATGCAAGAAAACTAAAACTCAATAAAAACTTGGATTTGTTCATTATAGAAATGTAAATCTTGTGTGTTCCATTAGCAGTCCCATGGGAGTAGGTAGAGCAGGATTTGGTGGCCCTATGCAAGTCACTTCAGGGAGTTAAGATGACATCAGGACCATGCCATACAGAGTGATCTTTGCAGTGAACACCAAAGATGTTGTTACAGGGCCATGGTGTGGGATGAGGGGGCAAAAACACATTTGTTTTAGTCTATGAGATTGGAGAATTGGAGACAGGTTCACTGCAGGAGCACCCATTGCCTAGAGGAGTAATTTCTGTGTTAGTTATTTTTGCCTCACTGTAACAGAACTCATGGTATGAGACAAGCTCCCACCATGGCAGGAAAAAAAAAATGACAGATTTATAGTTTTGTGTGTGTGTGTGAGAGAGAGAGAGAAACATACACACATATACACACACACACACACACACACACATACACACACAGAGAAAGAGAGAGAGAGAGAGAGAGAGAGAGAGAGAGAGAGAGACAGAGAGAGACAGAGAGAGACAGAGAGAGAGAGACTCAGCAACTATAGCAGACCAGGCCATAGTGAATAGTTAGGAGTTAGAATCAAGCTGTAATCTTCAATGTTCAACTCCAAGTGACCTCCTTTATCAGATCTCTAAAGGCAGCACTATTAACTGGGAAATGAGCATTCAACACACAAGGATTAAATAGGGGACATTTCAGGTTCAGTGTGTAGCACATCCCACCTCAGTCCCCATAAGCTCATAGCCATCACACAAAGCAAAGCACATGAAGCCCAACCTCCACAGGCCTCGCAGTCTTAATAGTTTCTAAGCTCATCAAACATGCAAAGTCTTGCTTGGGGGATTATGTAAAACTCTTAACCGTGAACTGTGCAAAATTAAAAATGGAAGCTGCATACTTCTAGCGCGTATGATGACAGAGAGTGAACATTCCATTCTCATTCCAAATAGTAGGGGAAAAGAACAATAAGAAAAAAAAATCAGACCAAACCAAGACCCAAGCTCAGCTGAACAAACGTTAAATGCTATAACTTTGTATCCTGAACTGCACAGAAAATTGTCATATGAAGCTCCAGAGGAACTCTAGCAGTCTTGCCTTTTGGGGAGGATTCTAGGGTGAGATTTTGTGGAGGAAGTATGTCATTAAGGGCAGTCTTGAGATTTCTCAAGCCTCCCATCATCCCCAGTGCGCACACACACACTCTCTCTCTCTCTGCTTCCTGTGTGTGGAAAAGATGTGATCTGTCAGATGTTGCTGCCCCTATGCCTGGGCTTTGCCAGCATAGACTCTAACCATCTTGAGCTCTAAGCCAATCAGACACTTACTTCCATTGCCATCATGATGTTTTATTACAGCTATAGGAAAGTAACTAATACAGAAGTCCAGGAAGAGGGCTATTGTTGTGACAGACCTGACCATGTGTGTTTGGGGAAGAATGTGGAAGGATTTGGAACCTTGGATTAGGAAGGTGTTTGAATACTATAAGCAGAGCTTAATGGATCATCCACAGTACGACTGAAAGAAAAATAGATGATGGAAGGCCAATTCAAGAACTTTCCAAGGAGCACAATATTAGCAACTGTGCTAAAGACCACTCTTATGACATCCTGGCAAAGAATGTACCTGCTTTCTACTCATGTCCTAAGACTTTGTCTGAGGCTTAATTTAAAAGTAATGGACAGACTAATTTCATTGGTGGGTGAGATTTCAAGACAAGCTCATGTTGACTCTTTCACAAGGTTATTAGTAGTCACTCTCATGCAGATCTACAATGAAAAGGAGCAAGTGGGGTAGAAAGAAATATAAAAAAGAATGTATGATTTGAGGAGACAAAGAGCATAAGGAAACTTAAAGTTGTATCTAAGTCTTATGCTGAGAGAGATAAGGATATTGCAGCGGAAAGGCCAAATCTACAGAGGGAAGGATGCCCTCCAGGTGAGACCCTCACCCAGCTAACTTCCCAACTTGCAAAAGGAAATGGTCTAAAGAACTTTGTTCTCAAAAAAAAAAAAAAAAAACCCAGCAAAAAAAATTAAAATGAAAGCTGCAGTAACTGTGATTCAACGGGCGAGGCTCCATCCCAAGCAGCCAATTGAACAGCGCGGTTGTCCATGAGGTACTGCTTTAAGGTACATAGAAGGTACATGCACCAAGGGGTTATAGAATCTTCCTCCATTGTTAAGAAGAGCTAGTGAGCCCAGGCAATGTGTGGCAAGGCAGTCCTTGAAACCTAGATGTGCTAGACCTTGCTTGTATTTTCAAAGTACTGCAAACAGCGAGTAGAAACAGCCTATGAGGGAAATATGTTGCAATCAGCAAGGCTGGAAGAGAAGAGCCATCTAAGCCCTTTGACATGGTCATGGTGTTTTATCACAGCTATAGAAAAGTAAAACAATTTCTCTTTTGGGTCAGCTCTATTTGCTGCCTGAAGCATTCCTCGGAGACATTTTACAATTCTGATGCTTCTAGCATCCTGGGGTTTCCACTGTAATTTAGATTTCACCTTTATGACTTCATACTTAGGCCTCTCAGGACTCTTTGCAGTGATCCAATCCAATAGCACATTGTTTGCCTTCTAAGGTTTTCTTTAAAAGTCATGGTGCAAGCCCCTTGACTTGACATCACCAGATTTGTATCTTGAGAGGATCAGTCTGGTCACAGTGAGAAAGTAGAGATGAGGGGGTAGAGCTGAGTAGGTAAGACCCAGAGAGCAGCTGCTGAGGTCCGTAAAGTGCTGGAAGCAGCCAAGTACAGGAAGATGAACAATAGATGTAGAAACACTTGGGCAGACTCAAGATTGACAGTAATGCATGCCTATGGAAGAGACAGGCTTTTTCTTGAGCAAGAGAATAGAGGATGCCATTCACTGGGATAATATTGGGAAGGTGATATCATATTTTTGGTTTGATACTCATGAGCTTCCAATGATTTTGTTGCTTCCGACAAGTCAGATTAGTTCTATCCATTACTATTTGTTGGGGATGAAAGCTGAAGGGTCATTGAACTTCCTATGAAATGTGGAGTATTGGGCATAGGTTTAAGATTGTATGAGGACAATGTGGAATAAAAAGAGAAGTCAGGAAGGACTTTGGAGAACTCTAGTATATCAGTCTGCAAACAGGACAGAGATCTCACAAAAGCATCTTGTTAGTTGCTTCTGGAAGCAGGCAGCATCTTAGACAGAGAGCAGATTGCTTGTCTTGAGCAGAGAGGTACCTTGGAGAGTTGTTTTGCTGAGTCAGTTAAAGTTGGGCAGTTTCATCTATGACATCTCTGAGATACTTCATATTTTGTTGCATGTCATTTTTTCTACCTTTGTTATTGTTTCTGCATTGAGAGAAGGATCGAGCAAAGATGCTCTGATCATTAGATTCCAACATTTATACCATCTCTTCTCCACATAGACTCGTTAGTGATTTAAAAAGATTTTTTTTTCAAGAGGCATCCACTTTGTATGTAGTGCATAGTAGAAAACAAGTGAAAGAAACAGCATCTGAACTTCCAAGATGGAGAAGTCAGCAGCCAGCAAAGGGAGATGCACTTCATCCATATCTCTGTCCTCATTAGTGAGGAAGCAGACTGGACTTAACAGTCAAGGACTTTGCTGAAAACCATGACACTGTATCTCATTATAGAAATAACTCTGACAAGTGACTCAAACTTTGTAAATTCAGGATTTCTTATCTCTAAATTGAGAACAACTGCACAATTTCTCAGAGTTATTAAAAGACCTTGACAACTTTAGATGGAATAAATACTCAGCAGGTTTATCACACAAGAGGTACTTGATAGCCTCTGCCTGGTCTCCTTCTCTGTA
>JADRCD010245765.1:0-13329 GCA_019843815.1 Montemys delectorum | reverse complement strand
TCTCTCTCTCTCTCTCTCTCTCTCTCTCTCTCTCTCTCTCTCTCTCTGCCCTCTCTCCCTCCTGCAACCCCCCTCCCAGCCCTACCCTCTATTCTCCCCAGTAATTGGCTGTAGCCACTTTTATTTAACCAATAGCTTTAAATTGGGGAGTAATATTTATACAACAAAGGCCACTGTACATGAGAATTCAGTAATCTGGGGGCAACCAGATCATGAGGTTCAGAATTTAGCATTTGCATACATCACACCAGACCAGCCTCCAACACTTATCAGCACACATAAATTATTTTTAGGAACTTTTACAATGAATACAAGGCTTTTAGACTCAAGTATTCAAATATATCTGCTAAAGTGTTTTATCCAGAGTATATTAAGGGAGTGCAGTAATGTTCATACATCATACACTTTGATAATGACCACCATCTCTAATTACCATTTTAGATTAATTTCTTGGACTGGAAGAAAGATTGATCCTGTAGGTGTTGATTATATTCTTCAAAAATTGGGCTTTCATCATGCCAGGACTACTATCCCCAAATGGCTTCAGAGAGGAGTGATGGACCCACTGGACAAGGTGCTGTCCGTTCTCATCAAAAAACTCGGAACTGCCCTGCAGGATGAGAAGGAGAAGAGAGGGAAAGACAGAGAAGAACACTATTAGCAGCTCTGTCTGTGAAGCACCTGACTCTGTCCATTAAGTTCTATTACACTGCAATTTTTTTCAGGATAACTTTAAATGGTACTTTAAAATAATTCTAATTTTGTGGCCATTATTGAAAATTTGTAAGTTAATCTGTTTATTCTAGCTCTACCATTCTGTAAACAGTAAAGTATTGCATGAAAATGTAAATTTTGTAGAAAAACTAAATTAAAAGATATACATCTGCTCATTAAAGTTTATGATTGTTTTATGTGCAATATGGTGGCTACAATTAAAGTATCTACAGAGTAACTGTGAATTTTTTTTCTTCTTGGCCATAACTGTTAGAAAAAAAATCTTGTTGATAATGTGATTGGGAGTCTTTTTTTATGTAGTCTTGTATAAAGATCTATTTGTATATAATTTGAGTAATTGTGATGATTATATACTACAAAATATTGTTTGTAACTATTGTAATAAAGTCACAATAATGGCTTCAGTCCATAGTTGTTTCATATCTTTGCCTCATTTGCTAGTTTGTTAGTATGTAAATACTCATTCTGTTTCACAGGTAACCATGTGTTTTAAAATATGGTGCTTGTAAAATTTTGATGCATGAAAACACTTAATAAAAATAGTTCCAAGGAAAAGGCCCCCAGAGGTTTCCTAGCCACCAGGGATTGTCCTTTTCTGTAGTGAGGACACAGGTGGTCATCTCTATCACTATGCTGCATTTGATCCTTTGTATATGTATATAACACTTAATGCTTATAAAGTCATAAGATATGTTACATATCACATATATATACATGTATGTATAGTGTCTGTGTGAGAAGTTTCATATATAGGCATACTAAAAAGAATTGCTTTATCTAAAATGATACTCCAGTTCTCAGTGTACATGAATAAGTATTCAGAAGTAGGTATATTGTTGATAACTCAAGTTGAAAATTTGACTAAGCCAGGACAGTCTAAAAAGTGGACATGCAGCAGAACTGAACAAACCAGAGCTAGAAAACACCTCAAGGAAATTTCTTGTAGACCTTTTCATAGACATGAATATTAAATAGTAGGACAAACCTCTAGAAAAATTGCATGTTCAGTCACAGTTCTATGTCCTATATACAGTGATAAAAGGGGAGCTAATTGCTGACATCAGACATCAATTCTGTATCTTGTCAGACCATCTCATTGTGTAACTGATTGAATAGAAATGGAGATCCTCTGAAGTGACACTTGTGTCACTATTTGACTATTGAAAAAATAGGCCTCAGGGAATTAGAATTTCTCCAGGAAATCTCATGTTGGGAGAAACCCTAAAGCCTGGGCCAGCCAGAAAGGAAACTCTTCCTGGGAAGGGATTTTCAACTTGACAGACCACCTTGGAGAGAGTAAAGCCAAAACAGTGATGAGTCCAGGACAGTTTAGATACTCATAACTCTAACCTTCTACTCAAAACTTTAACCTCACTTCAGGACCCACAAAATGCACTTAGAGTCATTAGATCTTTGTCCCTCTTCCCTCAGTGGCTACATTGACTAAAAATCTCCTTTTCTTGATTTAGATCTTTGCATTGACTTACAAGGACAAATAGTCAAACCTGGCTTGTTGGGGCATAGGCTGACACCAAGTCTAGTAACAGTCTGCCATATTTTAAACTCCGAATCCTCTATAGCTCACTCAACAGCTGGTCCCAGAGGACTCTATAAAATTCATTTCATTATTCGAGCTTACCAGAGAAGCAAGTTCTGTATCTATTTTGGTTATAAAGGCTAAGATGAACTTATCTAGAGGGCAAGAGCATGCCTGCCAGGAGCCGTCAACAAGAAGCTAAAAACTAGCAGGTAATCGTCCTGAGGTGGTTCTGCTATGGACTGTCAAAGTTAATGATGGAATTGCTTCCCTAGGCAAGACTGCAGAGAGTTTCATTTTAGGAAAGATTCCTGCTGTTAATATACTTTCCTGTTATTATTAAATATATATAACAATCACTAGACATTAGTCCACCTTTTTGAACAGATCTCTGTAGAACAACAAAGATGTACTGTCTTGTAGTTATATTATATAAACAAATAGATGATTTCTTAATTCTTGATGATCCTATAATAACTCCTAAAATTATATTAGTAATTGTTAAGCTCTTTTATAATATGACTGCTATTAAGTCATTTCTGATGTCAAAGCTACATTGAGAACTCTGCCAGTCATCAAGTGTCAGGAGTTAATCGCTTCTGAGATAGCAAGCATGCATCTACAACTTAGGGCACATTTCACAAGATTGTAAAACCATTGCCCAAAGGTCATAAAAAGGGAACTAAGGATTTACTATAGATTCAAGGACAGAGAAGCACCCAAAGAAATGTTCAACATGCCCCAGTGTAGGGGAATGTGAAGGCAGGGAGACAGGAGTGGGGGAGTGGGTGAGGGGCATACCCTCGTACAAGCAGGAGGAGGGGGGATGGGATAGTGGGATTCTAGCGGGGAAATCGGGAAAGGGGATAACTTTTGAAATGTAAATAAATAAAATTCAATAAAAATGACTAAGCATTTTATATATTATATATATATACACATACATACATATGCATGTACATACATACACACATATACACATAACTGGGTCTATATACAAAACTTCAGGGATAACAGTTATGGTCTTAAACTCTCCATGAACCTATAGAGCTAGTGACAGAGGATGAATGTTTAGCCTGATAATTACTCTTAATGGATATGCATGTAAACATTCTCTGTTGTAAACTTCTTAATTTATGATTTGAATTTATGTTTGAACTTCTAGTAAACTTCTGTTAAACCAGGTTGGGGGGGGGTTGCTTGGAAAAACCATGTGATCTGTTCTAGAAAAGGTACTCTTTGGTTGGTGGGTTAGTTGGTGGGTTAGCTCTGGGAGCTCTGGGGGTACTAGTTGGTTCATATTGTTGCTCCTCCTATGGGGCTGCAAACCCCTTCAGATCCTTGGGTCCTTTCTTTAGCTCCTTCATTGGAGACCATGTGCTCACTCTAATGGTTGGCTGACAGCACTTACCTCTGTATCTGTCAGGCACTGGCAGAGCCTCTCAGAAGACAGCTATAACAGACTGCTGTCAGCAAGCACTTGCTGGCATCCACAATAGTGTCTGGGTTTGGTAACTGTATATGGGATGGATCCCTAGGTGGGGCAATCTCTGGGTGGCCTTTCCTTCAGTCTCTGCTCCAATATTTGTCTCTGTATCTCCTACCCATTTTGTTCTCCCTTCTAAGAAGGACCAAAGTATCCACACTGTGGTCTTCCTTCTTCTTGAGCTTCATGTGGTCTGTGCATTGTATCTTGAGAATTCCAAGCTTTGGGGCTAATATCCACTTATCAGTGAGTGCATACCATGTGTGTTCTTTTGTGATTGGGTTACCTCACTCAGGATGATATTTTCTAGTTCCATCCATTTGCCTAAGAATTTCATGAATTCATTGTTTTTAATAATTCATTGTTTTAATGAGTAGTACTCCATTGTGTAAATGTACCATATTTTCCATTCCTCTATTGAGGGACATCTGAATTCTTTCCAGCTTCTAGCTATTATAAATAAGGCTGTTATGAACATAGTGGAGCATGTGTCCTTATTACATGTTGGAGCATCTTCTGGGTCTATGCCCAGGAGTGGTATGGCTGGGTCCTCAGGTAATACTATGTCCAATTTTCTGAGGAACTGCCAAACTGATTTCCAGAGTGGTTGTACCAGCTTGCAATCACACCAGCAATGGAAAAGTGTTCCTCTTTTTTCACAGCCTCGCCAGCATCTGCTGTCATCTGAGTTTTTGATCTTAGTCATTCTGACTGGTGTGAGGTGGAATCTCACGGTTGTTTTGACTTGCATTTCCCAGTGACTAAGGATTTCTTGAGGTGCTTCTCAGCCATTCAGTATTCCTCAGTTGAGAGTTCTTTGCCTAGCTCTGTACCCCATCTTTTTTTCTTTTTTGGTTTTTCAAGACAAAGTTTCCCTGTGTGTCTCTGGTTGTCCTGGAACTCACTCTGTAGACCAGGCTGGCTTCGAACTCAGAAATTTGCCTGCTTCTGCCTCCCAAATGCTGGGATTAAAGCGTGTGCCATCACTGCCTGGCCCTTTTTTTTTTTTTTTTTTTTTTTTTTTTTTTTTTTGTTTTTTGACTGTTTAAAATGGTTCAATGGTTAAGAGGATTGACTGCTCTTCCAGAGGTCCTGAGTTCAAATCCCAGAAGAGGGCGGCAGATCTCATTAGAGATGGTTGTGAGCCACCATGTGGTTGCTGGGATTTGAACTCAGGACCTCTGGAAGAGCAGTCAATCCTCTTAACCATTGAACCATTTTCTCCAGTCCCTGTACCCCATTTTTAATAGGGTTATTTGATTCTCTCAAAGTTCTTGAGTTCTTTGTATACATTGGATATTAGCCCTCTATCAGATATAGGATTGGTAAAGATCTTTTCCCAATCTGTTGGTTGCCTTTTCGTCCTATTGACAGTGTCCTTTGCCTTACAGAAGCTTTGTAACTTTATGAGGTTCCATTTGTCAATTCTTGATCTTAGAGCATAAGCTATTGGTGTTCTGTTCAGGAAATTTTCCCCTGTGCCCATGTGCTCAAGGCTCTTCCCCACTTTCTTTTCTATTAGTTTCAGTGTATCTGGGCTTATGTGGAGGTCTACTAATGAGAACAAAGCTTTCTTCTTACAGACTTGATTTTAACTCATTTAGCAATAAAAGAGTAGAAACTTTTACTTTCTCTTTGCAATAAAGATTGGAACTCATTTTTCATCCAAAATGAGTGAGTTCTTTCTGCACTGGGGCTTGGTCTTTTGCTCCACATAACATATGTAAGTATGGATGTGTATAAGTATGTAATTATGAGATAGTGTATAAGCTCAGCCAAACTAGTTTGAATGGAAATTATAAATGTGTGTACATGAATCTGTATATGAATTATGTGAGTTTAATCCATATTTGCCTGTGTAAAAGTTTTTCCTTCTGCTAGCATGACTCTGTCCTCCTGATTCAATAGAAGTTTATTGCCCAACCCTCTCCCTAGCCTGAGAAGAGAGAGGCATCTGGACTAGTGTGAAAAGGCTCTAGCAATTAATCCAGTACTTAAATCCCGGCTGTTTTAAGATGAGGTGCTAAATGGCAGAGACTTCAGTTTCTGGCCCAAAACCAACTCAGGCATGTCAGCTACAGTAGCAAAGTAACTTAGACTTAAAATAGATAAATGTTTTATTAAGCAGCAACCCTAAATATCTTGTAAGACCAAGTCTTACCAGTGCTCTTCCCCCTCTGCTGCCTCAAGAGAAAACAGGATAGAGGAACACCCAGGGCTGGCCGTCAGCATAGGCCTACCTAAGAAATTCTGGTCAAAGTGTAGTCCACTTATCATTGACTCATCATCATATTGATTAAAGTCTTTCCTGCAAGATAGTATGACAAGTTATCTCAGCACTGAAATCCCAATCCTCTTTCCAGTTTCCTCTTTTTTTCTAGCATGAGATCCCTAGAGGAAATTCTGTTTCCCTTGATTCTTTGTTTCAGCAGTCTGATGGGAGGGTCACAACTATCCTTTTGGCTATCATAAATAAGGCCACTATGAACATAGTGAAACATGTTCCTGAGGACAACAAAATAACACCCATGTAATGATACTTAATGGATTGAGGAAATTGTCTACAAGTTATTTCTAGTGATTGTTGCACAAAATATTGACATAAAGTTGTACCATTTAACATTCCAGGAAGAAGTACTTTCCAATGATATTAGTAGGTACTGAGAAAGCGAACCTTTCCATATCCTGATACTGCAAGGGGATACAAAGTAATCTTTAAATCAATTACTATTATAGGCTATGACTTAAGTAACAAAGACGACAAAGGAATTCCAGGCTGTAATAGACCCATTGGTTGAAATAATCTACTTAATGCTCTTAAATCTGTTAACATCCACCATTTTTCTGATTTCTTTTTTATAACAAACACAGCAGAATTCCATGGGCTGGTAGACTCTTCTATGTATTGAGCTTCTAGCTGCTCTTGTACCAGCTGTTCAGGTGCCTGCAAGTTTTGCTTAGTTGAGGGCCACGGATCTACCTATATAAGCTTGTCAGTCAACCCACTTTTTAGAGTAGAGTTGTTAGTATTTGGGCAGTGCAGCCCCCTTATAAATTTGGAAACTCGGTCCCTGGGGTATCCTGTGTTTGGACAATTGACATACGTCAATACCTTCCCCAGAATCATCCACCATTTCACCCCTAATTTCATCATGAGCTGTCTTTGGTATTGCAGGAATCTGAGTACCCCACTGTTGTAAAAGATTCTTTCCCCATAAGAATCAGCTACATAAGGTCTTAACTTCTCTGTTAGAATTTCAGGTCCCATACATTTAACCCATGTACACTTGTTTTATTTGAGATCATTTTCCAATTCCTGTACACTGTGTATAAACCTTCTGAAGTGGCCATCCTGAATTCCAAGATTTTTGGGAGATGTTACATCAGCTCTTATATCCACCAAACCTTCTATTTCAACACCATTTACTTGCAATTTAATTTTTGGTCTCTGATCATTAACCATCATTTGCCATAACACACACTTTCCAGTACTTCCAAACCCCTCTGTTCTTTCTACTGGAGCAGATTAGCCTTTAATGTAAGGAAACCGTTGAGCAATCCTATCACCTGCATTAATCCATTACAGATAAGAAGTGTATTGTTGCCTTCCGTGGAGGAAAGTACCAAATTCTCACAATTAACACACTGGGCATTTTTAGATCTGGCTTGGTAAGTACCGTATTTATCACACTTAACACACCAGACATTTTGCAATCTGAGGCTTTAAGCAGCATGGTCACAGTTTCATTGTAAATGACTGAATTTACAATAAATAAAGCACTGGGCATTTCAACATCAGAGATCATTAGCAGTGATATTGGCATGATGCTCATGAGAGCCAATACCAGTCATGTCCTTTATTCACTCATCCATGGGCACTGCCCACACCTTTAAAGATCTAGTAACTGGTTTTCATTTGGTATTTACATTCTCAAATGCCAAGGTCTCTATCAGCACCTGTCTCACACCAGGGTCTGCCGCAGGCCAGCCAATCTGGGCCTCCCTCAACCTGTGGGAGAAACGGGGT
This sequence comes from Montemys delectorum, assembly GCA_019843815.1. Lineage (NCBI taxonomy): Eukaryota > Metazoa > Chordata > Mammalia > Rodentia > Muridae > Montemys > Montemys delectorum. Next base: position 5,544 of record JADRCD010245765.1, on the reverse strand, counting down.
CCTAGTCAGGTCGACGAGGCGTAGGTGAAGAAATGATGGCAGAGATGACACATGGAAGTACAGGATCTGAATGTATTTCTTAAAAATGGCATCAGACTTTTACAGTCATTGCAAGAGAGAAATGATAAATCTAGCAGCTCAGCAGTTAAGGTACATCTGAGGCCACCTGAAACACACTGGGTCTAAAGCAGCAGCTATCTCCTCTGGACTGGTGCTGCACCCCCACACACCCCCACCCCCACCCCCGGGCGGGGACTGCAGACTGCATGAATCTAAGTCTTCGTTCATCTAAGTTCTGGTTCTAGTCAGTGCGCCAGTGCAAGTTCAGCTCGAGTTCCCTGCACAAAGTGAAAAGCAGGCTTATATGGTACACAGAAAACAGGGCGAATGACAAATTCATGTAGGCAGGCGGGAGTCAAAAGGATCAGAGAGCAGGACTGAAGTCGTGTAGGCAAGTGACCGCCACACAAGGTTGGTAGAATCAGGTAGCCAAGTGTGAAGCAGGCAGAAGAGAGCAATGGTGCCCTCCCTGATGGGGCTAATTTGGTATTCCTATGCTAATTCTCTGGTTCTGCTGGAGGCAAGCACCAGGAAGTTCGGATCTAACAAACAGTTCTAACTAAAGTCCTTGAGTGAGGGAAGTCGTTCGATTACCCTCTAGTATGTAAAACAGTTCTGATTTTTGTGGGACTGCTCTAAGGAATGTGCTTGACCTCTGTTGCTAGCTCTGAGGAAAACCTGTCTGGTAAGGCAGATTCCTCGAGAGAAATTCCAAGCTAAGGACAGCTTGGAGATAAATTAGGATATTTTGGAACATTGTGCTGGTCAGGAGACAATGCCTAATCTTAAGTTTAGCCATTAAGGAATCATTTCTTGGGGTACTTTCATGCCTAAATAAGAGGGTGTGTTGACAATTGGAAAGATTAATCTGAAACACGTTGGAGTTAGGAGATGCCAGTGACTGTCTGAATACCCAGGAGGCACAAGCTCCCTTTTGGGGCCATAACACCTCTTGTCCTTGATCAGGCTTTTACCCCCGATACTGCAGATGTAACTGGTGTAGACGAGTGGGCGTAGCAAGGGTCTAATATGGCTTAGTTTACAGGTGAAACCAATCTTTGCAAGAAATCTGTGAAGGCCTCCCCAGAGCCTTCTACAATCCTAATAAATGAGGTAACCTTTTCTCAGGTCCTCACCCTTGTCCCAAGCTGTTAAAGCATATTGCTCTATAACAGCATCATAAATTCAAATCTGTTCTTGTAAGTCAGAAAACAACTCATCTTTAACAATATTTATTCCCTTTGCTCTATTTCATTTGTAAGAGTCCATGCTTCACTGAAGAACGATACCCCAGACTCACATAGTATGCAAAAGCAGAGAGCATTTTATTCTGCAGAAGTCCATTGGGTTGCCTGGAAGTCAGTATTCCAGTAGCAGCCTTCAGATGAAGATGTAGAACTCTCAGCTTCTCCTGCACCATGCCTGCCTGGATGCTGCCATGTTCTTGCTTTGATAATGGACTGAACCTCTGAACCTGTAAGCCAGCCCCAATTAAATGTTGTCCTTATAAGAGTTGCCTTGGTCATGGTGCCTGTTCACAGCAGTAAAACCCTGACTAAGGCATCAGTCTCCTTAGATTACTTCCTCCTGATTAGGGGTGTCAAGCTCCATGAGACAAATCCAATCTTTGTCACCAAGATTTCTCTAAGTAGAAACCAGCAATCCAGTGTTATAACCTGTGTGGGCCCCACTCTTGAAGAATCAGGAAGGAGGCCATTGCAATAGCATGAGGTTAATTTATTAATTGAAACTCTGTAATCGGGAACAAAGGACCCAGAAGAAACAAAGCTTTGGGTATTTATACCATTTTCAGAACAGGGTTATACAGCTTACAATGTGGGCTGGTTACACTTTACACTTTACAACATGGGCTAGTTACACGTTATCTTTAGTTTCTATTTACTTTTCTCCTCCCAGTTAGGATAAGACCCCTGTGACACCCAGGTGGGGTGGGGGAGATCCACTCTCCCGGGGGGGATGTCTCTTGGAAGTGTGCATTCCTTGGGGATGAGTTTTTGCTCTGTAAACTATCTTAAAAAATCATTTCTTAAGGATAAGTGGACTTCCTTGCTTTCTGGTATTTTTATGGAGTATCTCCGTTTTCTATATTACTACACCAGCAAATAGCAGCAGCCAGAACAGCAGCAGGTGCCACAAGACTCTGGCACCTTTATACCCTCTTAAGAGTCCCCATAATTCCAAACTTAAACTGTCTTCGGCTGGCCGAATCACACTCCAGCCCGAGCATGAGACAAACCAGAGATAGCTGCTATAGACAGTCTGAAGCAGCCCCATATCCCATACCTGAGATTAAAACAAAACATATTCACAGAACATTTCTGTTTAAAGAAATCAAAGTTCTCACTACACAGAGAATCAACTCCATGTTGTTACCTGCTGCCTAAAGTATTTCCTCACCCTTTAGGGACCTAAGCTCAGAAAAAAACAGATTCTTGGCCACACTGTTAGTAGTCTTGGAAGCCATTGATAATAGCTACCAGGGATCTACATTGAACCATTAAGGGAAAATTATTTCCTCCTGGTCAAAAGAATGGAATCTACCTCTTTCTCTAGGTGGAGACTTGGCATTCTGATCTGCCCCAAAGATCGGAACATTACATACTTCAATCTCCTCCTAAGACCTTAACCTCTAGATGTACAGAGCTATGGGTAGTTAACAACTGCTGAGCAGTCTGTTCCATGGATGAGCCCCTTAAGGAGGCTGTATTTATAAATTTGTATATGTATATGTATGACTAATAAAAGGCATGAATTTAAAAAGTAGAGACACAAGAAGAGTTGGAAGATATCAGGAGAGGTGGCAAATTATGTAAATACAGTGTTCACATATGAAATTCTCAGAAACTGTTTTTTAAAGTTTCTTCAGCTGTATTTATCACTTCTCCAAAAAGACTACCTCTGAATCCTGATTCACTTGAATTTGGGGGAAGGAGATGGAAAGAGTAATTAATGAGATAACACACATCACCTCCCCAGAAACTGCTACTATACAGTTGCTTCCAGAGATGCCTCTATGTAACTCTGCTAATCCTGACGGCTTTTAGAGTTACTCAGGAAGTTTAAGTGTTGGCTACTCATGCAAGCGCAAGCAGCAGGGAAAGGTTTCACTGCTGTGGACTCTCTTTGTAAACTTTGTATATTGTGTAAACTTTGAAAATCTCCAAGACAGGAAGGTGGCCAGGCCCAGGCCTGAGGAGCTCCTCGGTAGCTGTCACAAAGGTCATCTCCAGCTTCTCGATAGGACCCTTCTCAGATGATGATAATTTTAGATGAACTGTCTAAATAAAACCCTACAATCCCTAGCTCCCCAAGCTCAGGACTTGAAATCCCACCAATTCTCACTCTGTAAATCTCTGCCCTGAAATATATCTCCTTGGCCCAAGAAATCCTATATCAACCCTGCCCTCTGTTAATTTACTGCTGTCATCTTCCACGAGCAGAGGCAGCCACTCCTGGATTTGTCCCTTCACACACTATATTTATCCATCCTAGTAAATCTCTTTTATGAGATTTACTGCCTGATGTGACTCTCTCATAGGAAGAAGCCAAGAAGTAATAAAGCAAAGAAGTGCAGCTGGGCTGAGGCTTCTCAGCTCTTTTGCTCAACTGGGGATACCCTCCCCTGGGAGCTACAATGCTGAAGAAGAGAAGCTACAAAGTGAAACTGTTACACTGTAGCACTCCAGCTCAGTCAAGGATTTTCTCCCGCAGGGCTGCAACACCTCTGCTGAGGAGGCTTCCTCTCAGAGCTGTACAGTTCATAGGCTCCTGAATCCCGGAAGATCTTTCCATCCAAGCTGGAAGGAACACCAACAATAAGTTTCCTTTTTCTTTTTTCTTTTATTTTAAATATTGGTTAGTATGTTTTCTTAGACATGCTTGACTTTCTCACTCTTTCCTGAAGCAAACAGTGCTCTCATCTTTCTGGGATATCACACACCTGCTATTGGTCATGTATCTGCTTATTGAACTCCATTCCCTGATGAATTCCTAAAATCACTAAAATTGTCTCTAAATTTCCTTCTGAGTCCATTAATTTTTTTTTAAATAACAAAAAACCTATGTCTTTCCAATCACATCTACAGTCCAACATTTCCTGTGACATGGCAACCTGGATGGAATTTTAAAGCTCTGATGATAGAACAGGTGAGTGTGTTCTAAGATTCTGAACTTCCACTTCTTTCATTCATCACTGCTATTCCCTCAGTTCTGAGAAAACCTTGGATCATTGTGTTTAGGGGACAAAGTAAGAGCAAGGCATGGTTAGCTTGCAAGTACTTAGCCAACATAGAGGTTGACAGTGTGACAGGGCACAGCAGGAAGGAATTCTTTCATCTTGTATCTTGCTGAGATCAATATAGGTTTATCTAAAATTTGATCTTGATGGAGAATCCTGTGGAAAATGACCCAACTCTATTCTAGGAACCTAAGATCAAAATGCCCCAGCTAATGTTAGCTTCTGTTAAACTGCTTGCTTGCCTAAAATCTCTCCTTACAGATGCCAAGCAAGACACCAGAATGTGGGTTTTGCCTTTTAAAATCCCTTATCCTAAACACTTGGGACTACACTTGGGTCCTGAATACCCAGCCAACTGGAGTGGTCGTCTCTGGTGGACCACTTATAATACCAACACTTATACCTTAAATCATGATTTGTATGCAGTTGATAATCAAGTGGGTGTCTTAGGGTTTTACTGCTGCGAACAGGACACTATGACCAAGGCAATTCTTATAAGGACAACATTTAATTGGGGCTAGCTTATAGGTCCATCATCATCAAGGTAAGAACATGGCAGCATCCAGGCAAGCATGGTACAAGGGGAGCTGGGAGTTCCCCCTCTTCATATGAAGGCTGCTAGCAGAATACTGCCTTCCAGGCAGCTAGAATCAGGGTCTTAGAGCCCACACCCACAGTGATTCATCTACTCCAACAGGGCCACATCTTCTAATTGTGCCACTCCCTGAGCAGAGCATATACAAACCATCACAGTGGGTAAATGTATACACAAAGCTGTTGGAACTTTAAATTGTGTTTAATTGATTCTAACATGTTGGTTTCTAAGAGACTAAAATGCCTGCTAACACAGTCAAAGAATGGTCTCAGTTCACACAAGGAATATTGAACCAAATGAGATAGTGACTTCGAGATATGCTGATTAAGCCAATAAAGTTTTGAGCCCTTTTTTTATTAATGGCCAGACCAAGAGTGGACTCATGACTCTGAAAAGTCTCTTGGTGCCCAAGTTCAGAGGTTTAGTATTTTTAAAGGAAAAAAAAAAACAAAACAAAACAAATAAAAACAAAACAAGACCAAATACCATAATTGCATCAGTATACTAAATTAGTGAGGGTTTTAGAATGTTCCCAGTAACATCTGTTTTCTTTGCAAGGCTCAAGGTATCTTCCAGGCACTACATATTACATTTGGACCATGGTCAAGGTCATAGACAGTCCCTGAAGCAC
>JADRCD010245764.1:0-13327 GCA_019843815.1 Montemys delectorum | reverse complement strand
TCTCTCTCTCTCTCTCTCTCTCTCTCTCTCTCTCTCTCTCTCTCTCTGCCCTCTCTCCCTCCTGCAACCCCCCTCCCAGCCCTACCCTCTATTCTCCCCAGTAATTGGCTGTAGCCACTTTTATTTAACCAATAGCTTTAAATTGGGGAGTAATATTTATACAACAAAGGCCACTGTACATGAGAATTCAGTAATCTGGGGGCAACCAGATCATGAGGTTCAGAATTTAGCATTTGCATACATCACACCAGACCAGCCTCCAACACTTATCAGCACACATAAATTATTTTTAGGAACTTTTACAATGAATACAAGGCTTTTAGACTCAAGTATTCAAATATATCTGCTAAAGTGTTTTATCCAGAGTATATTAAGGGAGTGCAGTAATGTTCATACATCATACACTTTGATAATGACCACCATCTCTAATTACCATTTTAGATTAATTTCTTGGACTGGAAGAAAGATTGATCCTGTAGGTGTTGATTATATTCTTCAAAAATTGGGCTTTCATCATGCCAGGACTACTATCCCCAAATGGCTTCAGAGAGGAGTGATGGACCCACTGGACAAGGTGCTGTCCGTTCTCATCAAAAAACTCGGAACTGCCCTGCAGGATGAGAAGGAGAAGAGAGGGAAAGACAGAGAAGAACACTATTAGCAGCTCTGTCTGTGAAGCACCTGACTCTGTCCATTAAGTTCTATTACACTGCAATTTTTTTCAGGATAACTTTAAATGGTACTTTAAAATAATTCTAATTTTGTGGCCATTATTGAAAATTTGTAAGTTAATCTGTTTATTCTAGCTCTACCATTCTGTAAACAGTAAAGTATTGCATGAAAATGTAAATTTTGTAGAAAAACTAAATTAAAAGATATACATCTGCTCATTAAAGTTTATGATTGTTTTATGTGCAATATGGTGGCTACAATTAAAGTATCTACAGAGTAACTGTGAATTTTTTTTCTTCTTGGCCATAACTGTTAGAAAAAAAATCTTGTTGATAATGTGATTGGGAGTCTTTTTTTATGTAGTCTTGTATAAAGATGTATTTGTATATAATTTGAGTAATTGTGATGATTATATACTACAAAATATTGTTTGTAACTATTGTAATAAAGTCACAATAATGGCTTCAGTCCATAGTTGTTTCATATCTTTGCCTCATTTGCTAGTTTGTTAGTATGTAAATACTCATTCTGTTTCACAGGTAACCATGTGTTTTAAAATATGGTGCTTGTAAAATTTTGATGCATGAAAACACTTAATAAAAATAGTTCCAAGGAAAAGGCCCCCAGAGGTTTCCTAGCCACCAGGGATTGTCCTTTTCTGTAGTGAGGACACAGGTGGTCATCTCTATCACTATGCTGCATTTGATCCTTTGTATATGTATATAACACTTAATGCTTATAAAGTCATAAGATATGTTACATATCACATATATATACATGTATGTATAGTGTCTGTGTGAGAAGTTTCATATATAGGCATACTAAAAAGAATTGCTTTATCTAAAATGATACTCCAGTTCTCAGTGTACATGAATAAGTATTCAGAAGTAGGTATATTGTTGATAACTCTAGTTGAAAATTTGACTAAGCCAGGACAGTCTAAAAAGTGGACATGCAGCAGAACTGAACAAACCAGAGCTAGAAAACACCTCAAGGAAATTTCTTGTAGACCTTTTCATAGAGATGAATATTAAATAGTAGGACAAACCTCTAGAAAAATTGCATGTTCAGTCACAGTTCTATGTCCTATATACAGTGATAAAAGGGGAGCTAATTGCTGACATCAGACATCAATTCTGTATCTTGTCAGACCATCTCATTGTGTAACTGATTGAATAGAAATGGAGATCCTCTGAAGTGACACTTGTGTCACTATTTGACTATTGAAAAAATAGGCCTCAGGGAATTAGAATTTCTCCAGGAAATCTCATGTTGGGAGAAACCCTAAAGCCTGGGCCAGCCAGAAAGGAAACTCTTCCTGGGAAGGGATTTTCAACTTGACAGACCACCTTGGAGAGAGTAAAGCCAAAACAGTGATGAGTCCAGGACAGTTTAGATACTCATAACTCTAACCTTCTACTCAAAACTTTAACCTCACTTCAGGACCCACAAAATGCACTTAGAGTCATTAGATCTTTGTCCCTCTTCCCTCAGTGGCTACATTGACTAAAAATCTCCTTTTCTTGATTTAGATCTTTGCATTGACTTACAAGGACAAATAGTCAAACCTGGCTTGTTGGGGCATAGGCTGACACCAAGTCTAGTAACAGTCTGCCATATTTTAAACTCCGAATCCTCTATAGCTCACTCAACAGCTGGTCCCAGAGGACTCTATAAAATTCATTTCATTATTCGAGCTTACCAGAGAAGCAAGTTCTGTATCTATTTTGGTTATAAAGGCTAAGATGAACTTATCTAGAGGGCAAGAGCATGCCTGCCAGGAGCCGTCAACAAGAAGCTAAAAACTAGCAGGTAATCGTCCTGAGGTGGTTCTGCCATGGACTGTCAAAGTTAATGATGGAATTGCTTCCCTAGGCAAGACTGCAGAGAGTTTCATTTTAGGAAAGATTCCTGCTGTTAATATACTTTCCTGTTATTATTAAATATATATAACAATCACTAGACATTAGTCCACCTTTTTGAACAGATCTCTGTAGAACAACAAAGATGTACTGTCTTGTAGTTATGTTATATAAACAAATAGATGATTTCTTAATTCTTGATGATCCTATAATAACTCCTAAAATTATATTAGTAATTGTTAAGCTCTTTTATAATATGACTGCTATTAAGTCATTTCTGATGTCAAAGCTACATTGAGAACTCTGCCAGTCATCAAGTGTCAGGAGTTAATCGCTTCTGAGATAGCAAGCATGCATCTACAACTTAGGGCACATTTCACAAGATTGTAAAACCATTGCCCAAAGGTCATAAAAAGGGAACTAAGGATTTACTATAGATTCAAGGACAGAGAAGCACCCAAAGAAATGTTCAACATGCCCCAGTGTAGGGGAATGTGAAGGCAGGGAGACAGGAGTGGGGGAGTGGGTGAGGGGCATACCCTCGTACAAGCAGGAGGAGGGGGGATGGGATAGTGGGATTCTAGCGGGGAAATCGGGAAAGGGGATAACTTTTGAAATGTAAATAAATAAAATTCAATAAAAATGACTAAGCATTTTATATATTATATATATATACACATACATACATATGCATGTACATACATACACACATATACACATAACTGGGTCTATATACAAAACTTCAGGGATAACAGTTATGGTCTTAAACTCTCCATGAACCTATAGAGCTAGTGACAGAGGATGAATGTTTAGCCTGATAATTACTCTTAATGGATATGCATGTAAACATTCTCTGTTGTAAACTTCTTAATTTATGATTTGAATTTATGTTTGAACTTCTAGTAAACTTCTGTTAAACCAGGTTGGGGGGGGTTGCTTGGAAAAACCATGTGATCTGTTCTAGAAAAGGTACTCTTTGGTTGGTGGGTTAGTTGGTGGGTTAGCTCTGGGAGCTCTGGGGGTACTAGTTGGTTCATATTGTTGCTCCTCCTATGGGGCTGCAAACCCCTTCAGATCCTTGGGTCCTTTCTTTAGCTCCTTCATTGGAGACCATGTGCTCACTCTAATGGTTGGCTGACAGCACTTACCTCTGTATCTGTCAGGCACTGGCAGAGCCTCTCAGAAGACAGCTATAACAGACTGCTGTCAGCAAGCACTTGCTGGCATCCACAATAGTGTCTGGGTTTGGTAACTGTATATGGGATGGATCCCTAGGTGGGGCAATCTCTGGGTGGCCTTTCCTTCAGTCTCTGCTCCAATATTTGTCTCTGTATCTCCTACCCATTTTGTTCCCCCTTCTAAGAAGGACCAAAGTATCCACACTGTGGTCTTCCTTCTTCTTGAGCTTCATGTGGTCTGTGCATTGTATCTTGAGAATTCCAAGCTTTGGGGCTAATATCCACTTATCAGTGAGTGCATACCATGTGTGTTCTTTTGTGATTGGGTTACCTCACTCAGGATGATATTTTCTAGTTCCATCCATTTGCCTAAGAATTTCATGAATTCATTGTTTTTAATAATTCATTGTTTTAATGAGTAGTACTCCATTGTGTAAATGTACCATATTTTCCATTCCTCTATTGAGGGACATCTGAATTCTTTCCAGCTTCTAGCTATTATAAATAAGGCTGTTATGAACATAGTGGAGCATGTGTCCTTATTACATGTTGGAGCATCTTCTGGGTCTATGCCCAGGAGTGGTATGGCTGGGTCCTCAGGTAATACTATGTCCAATTTTCTGAGGAACTGCCAAACTGATTTCCAGAGTGGTTGTACCAGCTTGCAATCACACCAGCAATGGAAAAGTGTTCCTCTTTTTCCACAGCCTCGCCAGCATCTGCTGTCATCTGAGTTTTTGATCTTAGTCATTCTGACTGGTGTGAGGTGGAATCTCACGGTTGTTTTGACTTGCATTTCCCAGTGACTAAGGATTTCTTGAGGTGCTTCTCAGCCATTCAGTATTCCTCAGTTGAGAGTTCTTTGCCTAGCTCTGTACCCCATCTTTTTTTCTTTTTTGGTTTTTCAAGACAAAGTTTCCCTGTGTGTCTCTGGTTGTCCTGGAACTCACTCTGTAGACCAGGCTGGCTTCGAACTCAGAAATTTGCCTGCTTCTGCCTCCCAAATGCTGGGATTAAAGCGTGTGCCATCACTGCCTGGCCCTTTTTTTTTTTTTTTTTTTTTTTTTTTTTTTTTTTGTTTTTTGACTGTTTAAAATGGTTCAATGGTTAAGAGGATTGACTGCTCTTCCAGAGGTCCTGAGTTCAAATCCCAGAAGAGGGCGGCAGATCTCATTAGAGATGGTTGTGAGCCACCATGTGGTTGCTGGGATTTGAACTCAGGACCTCTGGAAGAGCAGTCAATCCTCTTAACCATTGAACCATTTTCTCCAGTCCCTGTACCCCATTTTTAATAGGGTTATTTGATTCTCTCAAAGTTCTTGAGTTCTTTGTATACATTGGATATTAGCCCTCTATCAGATATAGGATTGGTAAAGATCTTTTCCCAATCTGTTGGTTGCCTTTTCGTCCTATTGACAGTGTCCTTTGCCTTACAGAAGCTTTGTAACTTTATGAGGTCCCATTTGTCAATTCTTGATCTTAGAGCATAAGCTATTGGTGTTCTGTTCAGGAAATTTTCCCCTGTGCCCATGTGCTCAAGGCTCTTCCCCACTTTCTTTTCTATTAGTTTCAGTGTATCTGGGCTTATGTGGAGGTCTACTAATGAGAACAAAGCTTTCTTCTTACAGACTTGATTTTAACTCATTTAGCAATAAAAGAGTAGAAACTTTTACTTTCTCTTTGCAATAAAGATTGGAACTCATTTTTCATCCAAAATGAGTGAGTTCTTTCTGCACTGGGGCTTGGTCTTTTGCTCCACATAACATATGTAAGTATGGATGTGTATAAGTATGTAATTATGAGATAGTGTATAAGCTCAGCCAAACTAGTTTGAATGGAAATTATAAATGTGTGTACATGAATCTGTATATGAATTATGTGAGTTTAATCCATATTTGCCTGTGTAAAAGTTTTTCCTTCTGCTAGCATGACTCTGTCCTCCTGATTCAATAGAAGTTTATTGCCCAACCCTCTCCCTAGCCTGAGAAGAGAGAGGCATCTGGACTAGTGTGAAAAGGCTCTAGCAATTAATCCAGTACTTAAATCCCGGCTGTTTTAAGATGAGGTGCTAAATGGCAGAGACTTCAGTTTCTGGCCCAAAACCAACTCAGGCATGTCAGCTACAGTAGCAAAGTAACTTAGACTTAAAATAGATAAATGTTTTATTAAGCAGCAACCCTAAATATCTTGTAAGACCAAGTCTTACCAGTGCTCTTCCCCCTCTGCTGCCTCAAGAGAAAACAGGATAGAGGAACACCCAGGGCTGGCCGTCAGCATAGGCCTACCTAAGAAATTCTGGTCAAAGTGTAGTCCACTTATCATTGACTCATCATCATATTGATTAAAGTCTTTCCTGCAAGATAGTATGACAAGTTATCTCAGCACTGAAATCCCAATCCTCTTTCCAGTTTCCTCTTTTTTTCTAGCATGAGATCCCTAGGGGAAATTCTGTTTCCCTTGATTCTTTGTTTCAGCAGTCTGATGGGAGGGTCACAACTATCCTTTTGGCTATCATAAATAAGGCCACTATGAACATAGTGAAACATGTTCCTGAGGACAACAAAATAACACCCATGTAATGATACTTAATGGATTGAGGAAATTGTCTACAAGTTATTTCTAGTGATTGTTGCACAAAATATTGACATAAAGTTGTACCATTTAACATTCCAGGAAGAAGTACTTTCCAATGATATTAGTAGGTACTGAGAAAGCGAACCTTTCCATATCCTGATACTGCAAGGGGATACAAAGTAATCTTTAAATCAATTACTATTATAGGCTATGACTTAAGTAACAAAGACGACAAAGGAATTCCAGGCTGTAATAGACCCATTGGTTGAAATAATCTACTTAATGCTCTTAAATCTGTTAACATCCACCATTTTTCTGATTTCTTTTTTATAACAAACACAGCAGAATTCCATGGGCTGGTAGACTCTTCTATGTATTGAGCTTCTAGCTGCTCTTGTACCAGCTGTTCAGGTGCCTGCAAGTTTTGCTTAGTTGAGGGCCACGGATCTACCTATATAAGCTTGTCAGTCAACCCACTTTTTAGAGTAGAGTTGTTAGTATTTGGGCAGTGCAGCCCCCTTATAAATTTGGAAACTCGGTCCCTGGGGTATCCTGTGTTTGGACAATTGACATACGTCAATACCTTCCCCAGAATCATCCACCATTTCACCCCTAATTTCATCATGAGCTGTCTTTGGTATTGCAGGAATCTGAGTACCCCACTGTTGTAAAAGATTCTTTCCCCATAAGAATCAGCTACATAAGGTCTTAACTTCTCTGTTAGAATTTCAGGTCCCATACATTTAACCCATGTACACTTGTTTTATTTGAGATCATTTTCCAATTCCTGTACACTGTGTATAAACCTTCTGAAGTGGCCATCCTGAATTCCAAGATTTTTGGGAGATGTTACATCAGCTCTTATATCCACCAAACCTTCTATTTCAACACCATTTACTTGCAATTTAATTTTTGGTCTCTGATCATTAACCATCATTTGCCATAACACACACTTTCCAGTACTTCCAAACCCCTCTGTTCTTTCTACTGGAGCAGATTTGCCTTTAATGTAAGGAAACCGTTGAGCAATCCTATCACCTGCATTAATCCATTACAGATAAGAAGTGTATTGTTGCCTTCCGTGGAGGAAAGTACCAAATTCTCACAATTAACACACTGGGCATTTTTAGATCTGGCTTGGTAAGTACCGTATTTATCACACTTAACACACCAGACATTTTGCAATCTGAGGCTTTAAGCAGTATGGTCACAGTTTCATTGTAAATGACTGAATTTACAATAAATAAAGCACTGGGCATTTCAACATCAGAGATCATTAGCAGTGATATTGGCATGATGCTCATGAGAGCCAATACCAGTCATGTCCTTTATTCACTCATCCATGGGCACTGCCCACACCTTTAAAGATCTAGTAACTGGTTTTCATTTGGTATTTACATTCTCAAATGCCAAGGTCTCTATCAGCACCTGTCTCACACCAGGGTCTGCCGCAGGCCAGCCAATCTGGGCCTCCCTCAACCCGTGGGAGAAACAGGGTCCTAGTCAGGTCGACGAGGCATAGGTGAAGAAATGATGGCAGAGATGACACATGGAAGTACAGGATCTGAATGTATTTCTTAAAAATGGCATCAGACTTTTACAGTCATTGCAAGAGAGAAATGATAAATCTAGCAGCTCAGCAGTTAAGGTACATCTGAGGCCACCTGAAACACACTGGGTCTAAAGCAGCAGCTATCTCCTCTGGACTGGTGCTGCACCCCCACACACCCCCACCCCCACCCCCGGGCGGGGACTGCAGACTGCATGAATCTAAGTCTTCGTTCATCTAAGTTCTGGTTCTAGTCAGTGCGCCAGTGCAAGTTCAGCTCGAGTTCCCTGCACAAAGTGAAAAGCAGGCTTATATGGTACACAGAAAACAGGGCGAATGACAAATTCATGTAGGCAGGCGGGAGTCAAAAGGATCAGAGAGCAGGACTGAAGTCGTGTAGGCAAGTGACCGCCACACAAGGTTGGTAGAATCAGGTAGCCAAGTGTGAAGCAGGCAGAAGAGAGCAATGGTGCCCTCCCTGATGGGGCTAATTTGGTATTCCTATGCTAATTCTCTGGTTCTGCTGGAGGCAAGCACCAGGAAGTTCGGATCTAACAAACAGTTCTAACTAAAGTCCTTGAGTGAGGGAAGTCGTTCGATTACCCTCTAGTATGTAAAACAGTTCTGACTTTTGTGGGACTGCTCTAAGGAATGTGCTTGACCTCTGTTGCTAGCTCTGAGGAAAACCTGTCTGGTAAGGCAGATTCCTCGAGAGAAATTCCAAGCTAAGGACAGCTTGGAGATAAATTAGGATATTTTGGAACATTGTGCTGGTCAGGAGACAATGCCTAATCTTAAGTTTAGCCATTAAGGAATCATTTCTTGGGGTACTTTCATGCCTAAATAAGAGGGTGTGTTGACAATTGGAAAGATTAATCTGAAACACGTTGGAGTTAGGAGATGCCAGTGACTGTCTGAATACCCAGGAGGCACAAGCTCCCTTTTGGGGCCATAACACCTCTTGTCCTTGATCAGGCTTTTACCCCCGATACTGCAGATGTAACTGGTGTAGACGAGTGGGCGTAGCAAGGGTCTAATATGGCTTAGTTTACAGGTGAAACCAATCTTTGCAAGAAATCTGTGAAGGCCTCCCCAGAGCCTTCTACAATCCTAATAAATGAGGTAACCTTTTCTCAGGTCCTCACCCTTGTCCCAAGCTGTTAAAGCATATTGCTCTATAACAGCATCATAAATTCAAATCTGTTCTTGTAAGTCAGAAAACAACTCATCTTTAACAATATTTATTCCCTTTGCTCTATTTCATTTGTAAGAGTCCATGCTTCACTGAAGAACGATACCCCAGACTCACATAGTATGCAAAAGCAGAGAGCATTTTATTCTGCAGAAGTCCATTGGGTTGCCTGGAAGTCAGTATTCCAGTAGCAGCCTTCAGATGAAGATGTAGAACTCTCAGCTTCTCCTGCACCATGCCTGCCTGGATGCTGCCATGTTCTTGCTTTGATAATGGACTGAACCTCTGAACCTGTAAGCCAGCCCCAATTAAATGTTGTCCTTATAAGAGTTGCCTTGGTCATGGTGCCTGTTCACAGCAGTAAAACCCTGACTAAGGCATCAGTCTCCTTAGATTACTTCCTCCTGATTAGGGGTGTCAAGCTCCATGAGACAAATCCAATCTTTGTCACCAAGATTTCTCTAAGTAGAAACCAGCAATCCAGTGTTATAACCTGTGTGGGCCCCACTCTTGAAGAATCAGGAAGGAGGCCATTGCAATAGCATGAGGTTAATTTATTAATTGAAACTCTGTAATCGGGAACAAAGGACCCAGAAGAAACAAAGCTTTGGGTATTTATACCATTTTCAGAACAGGGTTATACAGCTTACAATGTGGGCTGGTTACACTTTACACTTTACAACATGGGCTAGTTACACGTTATCTTTAGTTTCTATTTACTTTTCTCCTCCCAGTTAGGATAAGACCCCTGTGACACCCAGGTGGGGTGGGGGAGATCCACTCTCCCGGGGGGGATGTCTCTTGGAAGTGTGCATTCCTTGGGGATGAGTTTTTGCTCTGTAAACTATCTTAAAAAATCATTTCTTAAGGATAAGTGGACTTCCTTGCTTTCTGGTATTTTTATGGAGTATCTCCGTTTTCTATATTACTACACCAGCAAATAGCAGCAGCCAGAACAGCAGCAGGTGCCACAAGACTCTGGCACCTTTATACCCTCTTAAGAGTCCCCATAATTCCAAACTTAAACTGTCTTCGGCTGGCCGAATCACACTCCAGCCCGAGCATGAGACAAACCAGAGATAGCTGCTATAGACAGTCTGAAGCAGCCCCATATCCCATACCTGAGATTAAAACAAAACATATTCACAGAACATTTCTGTTTAAAGAAATCAAAGTTCTCACTACACAGAGAATCAACTCCATGTTGTTACCTGCTGCCTAAAGTATTTCCTCACCCTTTAGGGACCTAAGCTCAGAAAAAAACAGATTCTTGGCCACACTGTTAGTAGTCTTGGAAGCCATTGATAATAGCTACCAGGGATCTACATTGAACCATTAAGGGAAAATTATTTCCTCCTGGTCAAAAGAATGGAATCTACCTCTTTCTCTAGGTGGAGACTTGGCATTCTGATCTGCCCCAAAGATCGGAACATTACATACTTCAATCTCCTCCTAAGACCTTAACCTCTAGATGTACAGAGCTATGGGTAGTTAACAACTGCTGAGCAGTCTGTTCCATGGATGAGCCCCTTAAGGAGGCTGTATTTATAAATTTGTATATGTATATGTATGACTAATAAAAGGCATGAATTTAAAAAGTAGAGACACAAGAAGAGTTGGAAGATATCAGGAGAGGTGGCAAATTATGTAAATACAGTGTTCACATATGAAATTCTCAGAAACTGTTTTTTAAAGTTTCTTCAGCTGTATTTATCACTTCTCCAAAAAGACTACCTCTGAATCCTGATTCACTTGAATTTGGGGGAAGGAGATGGAAAGAGTAATTAATGAGATAACACACATCACCTCCCCAGAAACTGCTACTATACAGTTGCTTCCAGAGATGCCTCTATGTAACTCTGCTAATCCTGACGGCTTTTAGAGTTACTCAGGAAGTTTAAGTGTTGGCTACTCATGCAAGCTCAAGCAGCAGGGAAAGGTTTCACTGCTGTGGACTCTCTTTGTAAACTTTGTATATTGTGTAAACTTTGAAAATCTCCAAGACAGGAAGGTGACCAGGCCCAGGCCTGAGGAGCTCCTCGGTAGCTGTCACAAAGGTCATCTCCAGCTTCTCGATAGGACCCTTCTCAGATGATGATAATTTTAGATGAACTGTCTAAATAAAACCCTACAATCCCTGAGCTCCCCAAGCTCAGGACTTGAAATCCCACCAATTCTCACTCTGTAAATCTCTGCCCTGAAATATATCTCCTTGGCCCAAGAAATCCTATATCAACCCTGCCCTCTGTTAATTTACTGCTGTCATCTTCCACGAGCAGAGGCAGCCACTCCTGGATTTGTCCCTTCACACACTATATTTATCCATCCTAGTAAATCTCTTTTATGAGATTTACTGCCTGATGTGACTCTCTCATAGGAAGAAGCCAAGAAGTAATAAAGCAAAGAAGTGCAGCTGGGCTGAGGCTTCTCAGCTCTTTTGCTCAACTGGGGATACCCTCCCCTGGGAGCTACAATGCTGAAGAAGAGAAGCTACAAAGTGAAACTGTTACACTGTAGCACTCCAGCTCAGTCAAGGATTTTCTCCCGCAGGGCTGCAACACCTCTTCTGAGGAGGCTTCCTCTCAGAGCTGTACAGTTCATAGGCTCCTGAATCCCGGAAGATCTTTCCATCCAAGCTGGAAGGAACACCAACAATAAGTTTCCTTTTTCTTTTTTCTTTTATTTTAAATATTGGTTAGTATGTTTTCTTAGACATGCTTGACTTTCTCACTCTTTCCTGAAGCAAACAGTGCTCTCATCTTTCTGGGATATCACACACCTGCTATTGGTCATGTATCTGCTTATTGAACTCCATTCCCTGATGAATTCCTAAAATCACTAAAATTGTCTCTAAATTTCCTTCTGAGTCCATTAATTTTTTTTTAAATAACAAAAAACCTATGTCTTTCCAATCACATCTACAGTCCAACATTTCCTGTGACATGGCAACCTGGATGGAATTTTAAAGCTCTGATGATAGAACAGGTGAGTGTGTTCTAAGATTCTGAACTTCCACTTCTTTCATTCATCACTGCTATTCCCTCAGTTCTGAGAAAACCTTGGATCATTGTGTTTAGGGGACAAAGTAAGAGCAAGGCATGGTTAGCTTGCAAGTACTTAGCCAACATAGAGGTTGACAGTGTGACAGGGCACAGCAGGAAGGAATTCTTTCATCTTGTATCTTGCTGAGATCAATATAGGTTTATCTAAAATTTGATCTTGATGGAGAATCCTGTGGAAAATGACCCAACTCTATTCTAGGAACCTAAGATCAAAATGCCCCAGCTAATGTTAGCTTCTGTTAAACTGCTTGCTTGCCTAAAATCTCTCCTTACAGATGCCAAGCAAGACACCAGAATGTGGGTTTTGCCTTTTAAAATCCCTTATCCTAAACACTTGGGACTACACTTGGGTCCTGAATACCCAGCCAACTGGAGTGGTCGTCTCTGGTGGACCACTTATAATACCAACACTTATACCTTAAATCATGATTTGTATGCAGTTGATAATCAAGTGGGTGTCTTAGGGTTTTACTGCTGCGAACAGGACACTATGACCAAGGCAATTCTTATAAGGACAACATTTAATTGGGGCTAGCTTATAGGTCCATCATCATCAAGGTAAGAACATGGCAGCATCCAGGCAAGCATGGTACAAGGGGAGTTGGGAGTTCCCCCTCTTCATATGAAGGCTGCTAGCAGAATACTGCCTTCCAGGCAGCTAGAATCAGGGTCTTAGAGCCCACACCCACAGTGATTCATCTACTCCAACAGGGCCACATCTTCTAATTGTGCCACTCCCTGAGCAGAGCATATACAAACCATCACAGTGGGTAAATGTATACACAAAGCTGTTGGAACTTTAAATTGTGTTTAATTGATTCTAACATGTTGGTTTCTAAGAGACTAAAATGCCTGCTAACACAGTCAAAGAATGGTCTCAGTTCACACAAGGAATATTGAACCAAATGAGATAGTGACTTCGAGATATGCTGATTAAGCCAATAAAGTTTTGAGCCCTTTTTTTTATTAATGGCCAGACCAAGAGTGGACTCATGACTCTGAAAAGTCTCTTGGTGCCCAAGTTCAGAGGTTTAGTATTTTTAAAGGAAAACAAAACAAAACAAAACAAATAAAAACAAAACAAGACCAAATACCATAATTGCATCAGTATACTAAATTAGTGAGGGTTTTAGAATGTCCCAGTAACATCTGTTTTCTTTGCAAGGCTCAAGGTATCTTCCAGGCACTACGTATTACATTTGGACCATGGTCAAGGTCATAGACAGTCCCTGAAGCAC
>JADRCD010245740.1:0-13669 GCA_019843815.1 Montemys delectorum | reverse complement strand
ATAGTATACCTATATATGCATAGTATACCTATATATACACAGTATACCTATAGATACACAGTATACCTATAGATACATAGTATACCTATAGATACATAGTATACCTATATATACATAGTATACCTATAGATACATAGTATACCTATAGATACATAGTATACCTATATATACAGGTATACCATAGTAAGGATGAAGGTGATGATAATTTAAAAAATCTTGGCTGTTTTTGAGTATTTGTATGTGCCAGGAACCCTAGTTTTTGGAGCAGATAACTAGAGTGTGCTAGTGGTAGAGTAACTTTGTAAGACCAGAGGGGGTAAGCACCTTACCCGAAGCCTCACAGGAAAGGAGCCAGTCGAACTTAGGCATGTTATGGAAACATTGTGTATCTCAGTTTCTTCTTGTATAAGCTGCTGCTGAAACCTACATGACACAGGTTGAACCCAAGGCATCTTGACAGGGCTTTTCAGAGATGGTGATGCAACTTTTCTTTGAATGGACACTGGAAGGGTCCTTTGATCCTGCTGAACCGTTCTCGAAATGATAGTATTCAATAGAAGGACCTTGAGGGCCCTTCTAGCCCGTATAGGAGTGGCAGACCTCAGAAGGAAGTTTCCCAAGGCCTAGGATCAGCTGTGGAAAGATCAAGTTCCACAGCAAAGGGTCTCTCATTTTGATTCTGCGACACAGACTGCCATAGTTGGGGGACCCTGTGGCCACCCCTCCCTACAGAACAGACACGCAGAGGGAAAACACTTGTTCAGCAATTGTGAAGGATACTGGTGGTTCATGTAGGACAGCCCCAGCTTCCTCTATTGATCTTGCCACTTACTGGCTCTGAGATTTTTTTTTTCAAGACAGGGTTTCTCTATATAGCCCTGACTGTCCTGGAACTCACTCTGTAGACCAGGCTAGCCTTAGAAATCTGCCTGCCTCTGCCTTCCAAGTGCTGGGATTAAAGGCATGCACCATCACTGCCCATCGAGATTTTTTTTTTAATCATTATTATATCTCATGACTCAGCTTCCCTCGTGTCTTCAGTAGATAAGGAGTCCACAGGTCACAGACCTGTTGTGGTGATCTTATGTGTGCATGAACATAGCACAGCCCTTGGCATGCACTGAAGCCTAACTGAAGCATGAGTTAGTATATTCCCATGTCTCGGTGTGGTGGGCACCATACCAACCACACTGGCTTATTTGGGCAGCAGCCTTCAGTTTTCAAGAATTGTCCTAAGCCTCAAGACCTGAGCCTGGCTTGGTTTAGACAGAAGCTGTCTGCATTAGCCCCAACTCCTTTCTTGTCACCCACACACTTGTCACCAGCAAATCCTTCCAGACTGTCAGATTCACGTGGTTCTGCCCCACCTCCCCCCACCACAACTGTGGACCCTGCTCAACCCTGTCAGCAGTGGTCCTTTGGCTCCCCGACCTTCATTTCCAGCAGGTGGTATCTGGCTGCTTCTGCTCAAGAGCCACTGTGTTCCCATGAGCCCAGATGATAACTAATGGCCTGCCAGGCTCAGGAACCCCCCCTCTCCTCTAGCAGCTCTGTGCTCCTGCTCTGTTATCCTCTTGTGTTGTTCCGTCTGTCTGGTGCTTATCCTGACAGAGCTTCAAGACTTCCAGTTTTTCCAGCTCCCACCATCTTAGACAGACATCCAGGCTCACCCTGGCTCTGACACCCGGTGTCTCCTTTTCTTCCTCACTGGATTCCTCACCTAATACTGAGCACGTCTGTGGCTTAGGGCTTGTTCCCTGCCTTCCCTCCCCAAATTGGACTATAAGCCTACAAGAAGGCTTTGTCTTTTTCCCTTTTCTTTTTTGTCTGTTTACTTACCCTTGTATCCCCAGTGCATCCTTCTGCACAATAAATACTTATTAATCAAACAAAGGAATGTGGGCTGGGAGACGGCTCCACGAGTTAAGTGGTTTCTGTGCATGCATGAGAGACTTAGTTCTATTCCCAGAAGCTATGTTAAAAGCCAGACATTGTGGGCACAGACCTGTAATCCCAGCACTGGGGAGGCAGAGATGGGAGGACCTGGAGTCATGTAAGACAGCTAGGTCTGGTCTAATTGAGTTCCAGGTTTAGTAAGAGACACTGTCTCAAAACAGAGTGATTGAAGAGGGCACCTAATATCAGCCTCTGCCCCCTCACACTCACTCATTCATACAGTCATTCACACACACATACTCACACATACACTCAAATACACTCACACACATTCTAATACACTCACACACACTCATTCATACTCACTCACGCACACACTCACACACTCATTTACACACACATACATACACTTATTCATACATACACTCACACATTCATTCACACACACACTTACACACACTCACCCTCACAGACTCACAAACAGACTCACACACAGGTACATACACACAGACTTACACATGCATACACATGCACACACACATATATGTACACTCACACATACACTCACACACACTCACACATACACACACTCACACACATCCACACACACAGACTCATACATATCCATACATATACACACATATACATACACATGTACTCATACACATAATCACACACACAAACACACATACACTCACACACATACCCATATACACTCACACATGTCCCCCCACACGCTCAAGCACACGCTCACGTTCTCTCACACACACTTACACACACACCCATACACACACACGTGCACATACACATGGACTCTCGAGCACACACATACACATGCACTCATACACACACTCACACCCACCAACATATATGCACACACTCATGCATACGCACATACACAGAAACATGAAGAGGCTGCATGAGTCTTCCCTGACTTAGGCTTTCTCTCTAAGCACAGAAATAGTAATGCATTTGTGCCATAAGCTTTGGCTCACCTATGTGAGTGGGAGTTGTGTTTGGTCAGTGTTAGCCCTTTATGCCTGTCCTTATATTGGATCAGACCAACTTATCCTTCAAATAAAAGCTAAAGTACATTAATTATATCTTCTGTTTAACAGTATTTCATTATAGTTAACTGCACTTTTTGTGTGTAGACAAAGACAGAATCATATTTTTGTTTCTGGTGAAATTTTTTGACAAGATGATACAATGCCATGTTAGGACACATTTCCCATATTGGATTGTAATAGATGAAGCAGAAGCAGGGTCATTTTTGCAGAATGCTGATGGACTTCATAAGTTTCCCCGGAGGCCTCGCTTAGAGCCTTGGTATTTATATGATCCTCTGCTGAGGAGCTTCTTCATTCTCCTCATGGGTCCCCCCTTAGTTAGTTACTGAGGGTCAGACCCTCACACACAGCCACTAATAAGTAACATTTTCAGAGAACTCACCAATGGCCCAGAGTCTCTATGAGTGTTTATGACTTCTTTCTTTCCATGACAACTGTACATGGTAGATTATATTATTGTTCATGTCAGAAGGAGTTGGAGGCACAGAGAAGGCAAGTAACTTGTCTATGATGTCACATCTCAGCAGGGCTGTTCAGGACTGGAACGGCACCGAGACACGCTTCCATTAGCTCATGAGTAGCTGCCATCTTTGCAAGATATGTATCTTCAGGTGGAATGAAACTATACTTTGTATACATAGCATCCTGGGAGTTTTGTGTCCCACTATGAATGCATCTGACTTGTGAGTGACCCAGTGGTCTCATAAGGCGCATAGAAGGTGGAGCTAAATAGGGAGTCAGGCATTTGAAGGAGCTGACCACTCCACTTGGTGTACGTGTGAAGGTCAGAGGACAATGTTGAGTTTAAACCTAGGTGGCATCCATCTTTTTTTTTTTTTTTTTTTTCTGGAGACAAAGTCTCTCCCTGGCCTGCTGCTCACCAAGTAGGCTAGGCTGGATGGCCACTGAGTCTAAGGGCCATCTAAGGACCTGTTTCTGCTTTCCCAGCACTGGGATTAAAAGCACATGCTGCCATGTCAGATTCTTTATAAAAACATGGGTTTGAACCTAGCTAGGTCTTTGGGTTACCAAGGCAAGTGCTTTGTCCATTGCGCCATCTTCTGGGGGTCCTTCCATTTGGAACTTTTATACTTAGTAAGGGAAGATGTTACCTGATAGCTCCTCAAGGGATGGGTGCTTTCGCAGTTGGCTGAGCTAAGTGCCGAGGCTGTAGTTTGAGTTCATTCTTCTACAGAATGGAAAGCCAGTCTTGAGGACTGGGCATGGCAGGGCTAGGGCTCGGGTCCAGAAGTAGCAGAGGGGATCAAGACATCAATTTAGCTGCAGTCCACTCCCATCTTGGGCCATGTTTCCAAGGAGAGAATTAAGGAATTTCTACCATACATCAGGGATGAAGACACTGGCAAGTCCCGAGGAACCTGAGGCATAGAGTGATACCTGGTGGCCTTGGCACCCAGATCTAGATAGTTGGGTGTATGGATCTGGTTGTACTAGCCTGCAGGGCCTCTTCCTTAGTAGGAAAGATGCAATAGAGAGTGTGTGGATATGGGGAGGATTATTGAGGAAGGCAGCCAGGTAGCAGGCTGTGAGAGGTGGGCCCTGTGGGGATGAAGTTTCCAGGACATTCCCAGCCAATGTGTCTGCTCCATGGGCCACTGCTTGGGTCTTCCAAGCCCTCACTCTTGGAAAGAGATTGTTTTCAAGGGTGAAAGGAGGATGGCTCTTCAGATGATTTGATCCATGTCACTTACAAAACCCTGAGAACATGCCACTCTCTAGTCTCTGTTCTGCCAGGCTCAGAAACGTCAGGTTGACCAGATGGAGAAGAGCTGGCCAAGGCAGAGGGATGGAGTAAGGTTTCCAGTAGAGCCTCGGGAATGGAAGGAGAGTGTGTTTCTTGTTTGATTCATGTACTTATCACACACTATGTATCCCATTACAGGGCTAATAGGGACTAAAACAGAGGTGTGCCTACAGCACTGGCCCACACATACTTAGAATTGCTGAGGCCTGGTCAGCCAACTCCTAGGTGAGCCCAGAAAGGCTGAACTATTGGCTCTACCAGAGTGCATTAAGAAGGGGTCATGTGTGCAACCTGCCTAGGAGAAACAATCTAGAGGGCCAGGCCACACACCATCCCTTTTGAGGCCTTGCCTGAAGTCATTAATGATGTTTTCATTCTCACCTTGAGGGTTTGGAGCTGTAGCCGTATGTTTGGGGCCCATGACTTTCCCAGGGCCATTGTTACACCGAGGGCCCAGAGTTTTCTAGGCTGAGGGAATGAATTCTAGCTGATTCTCTCCGCTAAAGCTGTGGTTCACATATGATCTTTGTGGTCTAAGGCAATCTAGGAGAGAGGGAATGAGTGGGATGCAGAGCAGAGAGTCTACCCGTAGGAGAGTACAGGGCCAAGCCTTAGCGGACAGGCCTTGACAGAGGACCTACTTTGTCTGATTTCTGCCCTTAGTCTTCAGACACCTGATCTGCCTCTGTCCCCTTTGTCCCCTCTGTTCCCTCTGATTCCCCACCTTAGGTGACTCTTTTATAGCTGTGGGAAATGATCTTGGGGTCCAAATGAATTCTGCAGGGTATGAAATGCCTATCAACTTTAAGAGTCTCCATGTCCTTCAGAACCCAGCTGAAGGGAGGGACGGAGGCAGCACGCAGCTTTGTTCACCTTGGAGTTTTTTTTTTTTTTTTTTTTTTTTTTTATTCAGCATGCAGCTCTGTGGGGATGTCTTTGGAATATCTTAAAATGTAAATTATTTGAATTTTGTCTTTTAACCCCGAAACACTCTAATACTCAAACTGGGCCCCAGGGACAGTGGTCCCCAGGCACTTGCTTGGAGCCACACTGTGCTGGAGCTACAAGATAGCAGATTTCAAAAAGACTGGAGCAAGCAAAGTGGTCATGAGAAGCATTTCATAGGCTGGTGTGCACAGCATGGCCCTTCCTGACTGTGACATTGTCAAGAACCTTGTGGGTGGTGAGTTTTGCCATAATCTGTCAGCTCTAAAAGTTCCTAGAGGAGTAAGGAGGGAGATCATGCATTCAGCTCTCCTTGTAAAACCTGAGAAACTCATGCAGTTTGCCTCAGCCCTGGGAACCTCAGCTTCCATGTCTATGAAATGGGCACATTTGTGCTTCCTTTGCTGAGTCACCACCCAAGATTAGTTGAGTTATAAGGACTAAGATGAGATCTAAGCACAGAGACAAGACCAGAGCAGGAGTCAAAACTTTTAGATAAGGAGGGGGCATAATGCTGTGTGCAGATCAGGCAGGGGCAGGCTCAGAATAGCTTGTCTCATTAGGAGTTTGTACAATATTCATGGAACAACCAACTGAGAAATAAAGGTCTGATAAGGCAGGGGGCCTGAGCAGTGGACGGTTCTGAGCATCATTCTGGGAGTCTTCTGTTTTCTCTGGTCGCAGTGGGTATATGTGTGCAGATTCTCATACACCCATCCTTTCTCTGCTCAGGGCAGGAAATAGTTCTTTACCAGTGTATGCAATGTTAAATCTGACCTGCAGAGGGCACTGTAGGATCCTGCTGTGCTTTCTTGCTCTTGGAGCTGGCTGTGAGCAGATGTTTCCGAACTAGCCTAGAGATTTGGGGGAGACTCAGCTCAAGGGAAAATCAACCAGGATGCGTGGTTCTGCCTACTGAGATCGGAATGTGTCCCCTATATTCAAGTCGAAACTTAATCGATAATGTAATAATATGGAGGTGATTAAGTTATAAGGGCAGACTAAGTCCCCCAGCAAGCTTGTAAAAGGGATGGAGGGAGCTAAATAAGCCCTTCTGCCCTCCCTCTCCCCCATGCACTATCGTCCTTCTTTAAAACATTTCATTTTAAATTAAAATTTATTTTATGTGAGATGTTTTGCCTGTATGTATAGCTCCACCACACGAGTGCCTGGTGCTTGTGGAGGACACAGAGGGTGTCAGATCCCCCAGAACGAGAGGTAATAGAAAGTTGTGAGCCTCCATGTGACTTCGGGGAACCCAATGTGGGCGCTCTGAAAGAGCATCCGGTGCCCCTCTACCAGGCTTGACGGAACACTTAAAACAATTCAGAGTCCATCAGTTAAGACACCTTAAAAAGAGAGGGCAGCCCTCACCACACATTGCGCTTGATGTCATTTTGATCTTGGACGTCCCAGATTCCATTCTAGACGTGGGCCAATCGTGTCACTCATCCTGTACTCTGTGTACTAAGCGTAAGTCACCTGGTCTGGACTGCTTGGTTGAGGCAATTGCAACCAGCAAGTGAATCCTAACTGGACCATCACCAGCCCAATATGCTGAACACCCTCTTTCCAGGGAGGCCTGAACCTGGGTTGTGGTGGGATGGAGTGCTTTTGAAATGTGTAACTTCCCTTTTCTGCTTCAGCACTACTGGTAGAATCTGCACTTTCCATCAGCTATCATTTTCTGTTCTGTATTCTTAGTTGTTAATCCTCTTCCGGCTGCTAGCTAGTTGATACTTTCCAATACTTTAATCTTCTGACTGGGCCCCGGCATCCATAAGGTAGCTGTGGGTTAGAGGGAAAAGCGTCAGATTCTGTGGGACAAGGGACCCAGGCTTCCCAAGTTGTGTGGCAATGCTTAATTCTCCCTCCCTCCCACTCTTCCTCTCTGGGCCTCAGATTTCCCTATCTGCGAAAGAATGGCCCAGGCAGGGAGGGAGATTCTAGATGCTCACTCCAGCTTTGCTCAGATGCTACTATCAGTGGAGTGTTTTTTTTTACAACTTTCTTTGTAGTGAAAGCCTGGGGGGGGCAGCCTTAGTGGAGGGGGGAGGGCAAAGGCAGTAGGCAAGTGCACTAGTCTGAAGTCACAAGGTGGAAGTCTTGGTGTGTTTTTGCCTCTAAGGGCCCAGATCTAGGGAGCTTGGAGATTCAGTTTCCTCTATTGTGTGGGGTCTTCATGCTAACGTCAGGGGCTGTGGGAGCACCGAACTCAGGAGAGTGCAAACAAGTCTCTGCAGACCACTGACTACTCAGGGTTAGAGTTTACTAGAAGAATGTGGGTGGGGCATCTTGTAGAGTGGAGGGGGACCTACCTCGGTCTGTTGAAGCGGTGGAGGCGCTGTCCGAGGTGCTGCCCCCCAGGAGCTGTCCTCAGAACACAGAGTCTTGGCTTTTGCGGCAGGGCTCCTGGCTTGGCCCTTGCTCTGAGCTTCAGCATCCCTGTGGAAAGTGGGGGAAAAGACTTTCTACACCTTGGTGCCTCTGAAAATAGGGAAGCCCAAGAGTGAGCCCCATGGGATGCCTATGACGCTGTGCATATACTAGCACACTGTGGCTCAAATTCCAGCCCAAACTTCACGGCTCCCTTTCATGCACTGGTCAATACATTCAATACATTATTCTGTACCCAGGGTGGCCAGCATGTTTCTCTATTTGCTGTCTCTTAACTTCTAGGGGCTGTTGAACCAGATGGCCACCAAGCATTGTGTCTTAAAACTGTAGGAATGAATTCTTTTAGTTTTTGCAAGTGGAGCTTATAGGTCTGAGACATTTTAGTTTTATAGTTCTCAAGCACAGTAATTAAACTTAAAATGTAACTTTAGTCCTCACCTGGTAGAGGAGCAAAAGAGAGAGTGAATTCACTTCCCAGAGTCCTCTCTCAAATAGTGCTAATATACTGGCAAGTGTTACAACGCTGATGCACAGGGAACTAAATTTCAGTGAGTTTGGGGGCACAGATCTTCAGAGCACAGCAGGTCTCTAGGAAGCACCTGTTACTGTCCCTCTCATAGGCTCTGATGTTGCCTGCAAGTCTTGATTCTCCTAGGCTTGTGTGTGCATTATTCCCAGCTCAGCCTCCATTGTCACATGAGCTCTGCCTTGTGTGTCTGTCTCACAGAAGCACACAATCGTGTCACTCCAGTCTATCATTTCTGGCTGCTTCTTTAGTTCCAGGAGCAGCTTTTGGAATATGGGAGGGGTTTGAGATGCTAGCTTTATGAAGAAGCAGCTGTGGGTGTACTAGGATCTGGAGCAGGTGCTGGGGACGGTGAGGCTTTCTACAGCATTGTGGACTAAATGAAGGCTCTCCAGCTCTCATCACTCTTTGCCATGTAGCATGGTTGGCACTGGGCTGGGCAGCTATCAAGGAAGAGTGTACCTGCCTGTCTGGAGTTCCAAGAGACTTCTTACTCTTCTCAGCGGTATAGGGAACTGAGTTGGAGAAGACAGGTACAGAGAATCAGCAGGATGTGGCTCTGTGAGTCGTCTTCCTCTCTCTAGCCTGTGCTGTGGGTTCTGAGTGGAATGCTAAGCTCATTCCACATGTACAATCCTGCCCTGCTTCTGTGAAGACCTAAGTTCAGGATTACCAAAGCCTACTAGCATTCTGGGTGTGACACACTTACAATCTTATTACTCTGGAGACTGAGGCAGGGGAATGGAGTTTGAGTTCATCCTGGATTACATAGTGAAATCATGTATAGAACAAAACAACCTTTAAATGGTCCCAGGGCTCTTTGGATCATGAGTTTTATAATCCTGACTTCTCTATATCCCCATGCATCTTCATGCAGCCTATAGGTCTGCAGACCCTGCTTGGGATAATTTTTGTCTGTAAGCGAAGGAAATCTCAGCTCAACCCACTTCAGCAAAGAGCTTCATCCTCTCCACACACAGGTGTGGAGTCTTGCAGCTTCCCTGTCCCTAGGAGTTCCCTGCACATCCCAGTAACCATCAACCAGCCTTTCAAACACAAAAAGGAGATTTCAGGTACCTTTGAAGTCCCTGGTCCCCAGATTTGGCTTTCCATCGCCTCAATATATTCTCAGAGGAGGACTGAAGAAGAGGTTTAGAGAGTCAGGGACCTAGCAAGGCCCCTTCCTCAGCCCCACAGCTCAACAGATCATCAGAACAGTCTCAGTGAAGGAGCACAGCCGGAGGTGGCATCAAAGGGGACTAGAGTTGCCTGAGTGCGAATCTTACCCATGCCATCTGCATTCTGTGGATTCTTGAATACAGCATCTGCCTCTCGGTGCCACAGTTTTCTCTTCTGTAATATGTGCTCAGCTGGTGAGATCTGGTGAAGTGCATGTGCCAAATGAAGGACATGCCATAAGGCCCTGACTGGACTCAGACTCACTCATTCCCAAGTCTCCTGAAGTAAAACACGCAGGCAGTAGATTTAGGCAAGAAAGCCTGTACTGTCTGGAAAGAGCTGTAAATAAGGCTGAAACTCAAAGAAGCTTGCCTTTTTAAAATGTTGACACTTGGTCTCATTATGCTTCCTTAGCTGACCTGAAGCTTGCCATGTAGACCAGGTTGAACTCACAGAGATCTGACTGCCTCTCATTCTCCAGCGCTGATATTAGAGGTGTACGCTGTTAGACCTGGCCCAGCTGCCTTAAAAATATGTGTATGTTGTTTGTGGTGTGTATGGGGTGCACGCATGTAACAGAACAGGTGTACTAGCCTGTGTACATATGTGAAGAGGAAGATGTGGATGTCTCCACCAACACTCCCTATCACATTTCCTTACATTGGGTCTCTCGCGGAACCAGAAGTTCACCCTTTGTCTAATTTGGCTGGCCAGTAACCTTCTGGGATCTGCCTGTCCCTGTCTCCAGTAGGCACATACTGCCACACCTGGCTTCTTATGTGGATGCTGGGGATTTGAACTCAGGTCTTCATGCTTGCAGAACAAGCACTGTTACCCACTGAGCCATGTTCACAGTGTCTAAAATAAGTTTTAATAAATTAAAAACTAAATACTCTATAAACATTGGTGCATTGTGGTTGAATTAGTCTTCATTCTTGGTGTTACATAAAAACCTTAGGTACCTCACATGTGATTTGTCATCAAAACTTCCACATTGTCAGACAGCAAGGATTTTAGGGTTCGCATGCAGCCCAGTCTCTGTTTCAGCCATTTAATTCTGCCCCAAACCTCAAAGGGCCATTGGTGATGCTTAAAGGAGTCTGGCAACATTCCTATCAAGTTTTATTTGTGCAATTTGTATTTCATAATTTTTATGTGCCATGGAATATTCTTCTTTTTATTTTTTGACAGCTTAAAAATGTGGAAGAATATTCTTAACTTGTAGGCTATGTGTAAAACAGGCCTTTGGGCTGTAGTTTGCTAGTTTCTGTGTGAAATTCAATAAAATGTGAGAAACCTGCTTTACAGATTACAAAGCTAGGTCTAGACAGTTGTGGAAATGTCTTCCACCAAGGACAGAATCCTGAATCTGGGAGGTTTCAGGGACCTCTCAAGTTCTGAAGATGGGATGCAGGCCCAGGTGACTCCACAGGGCAAAGATGCTGCCATGAGCTCTTGACCTTAGCTAGAGGATGCTCAGTGCTCCAAATTGGGTTTTAACTGTAATTTTTAATAGTTACTTGGGAATTCCATACAATGTATTTTGATCATATTCACCCCTCCCCCACTCCTACAATATCCACCCCTCTTCCTTGTCTGTCTAATTTTATGTCCTCATTAAAAAACAAACCATCTAGTTCAGTCTGTGCTGTCCAAATGCTCTTGGGCGTGTGGCTATCCACTGCAGTGAGTCTCCAGGGGCCACACAGGAAACACTGATGGGGCTCGGAATGTAGTTCAGTTGGTTGTGGGAGTACCGAGTATACAGGAGCCCTGGGTTCAGTCTCCAGAACAGCATAAAAAAAAGTGGTGACATGTCTGTTATTTCTGTTCTCTGTAGGCAGAAGCAGGAGGACCAGAAAGGTCTTCCTAGACTACCACAACTATCACAGGGAGCTTGAGATCAACCAGGAATACATGAGACTTTGTCATATAAGAAAAAGAAAGGATGGATGATCAGCGTAAACATGCTAGCAAGAGTTCATTTTGAGTTAGTCATCCCTCCATGCTCGCTATTTTCCTCGTAACCAATTCTCCAAGGTCTCTTCTTTCATCCAGGGGAGAAGGTATCCAACAGCACTATATCTCTGCACTTCCATATCCACTTGGGTGGGGACATCAGTGCTTCCATGAGTTGACTCTTGCCTAGAGTTGGTGCCGGGAGCCCGGCAGGGAGCAAGGAGGGTGTAGCTACCCTCCTGCAGGTCTGTTCAGCTGCCCATGACGTACTTGGTGCCTCCAGCCCTCGCGTAGGCTCTGCCTTTCTCCCCTAACCTCTCTCGTGTGCTCCTGTGTGCTCTCTCCACTTAGTGGTTCATTTACTGCGCAATCTGTGATTAATTAAAACAATTTAAATAACTGTGCTGATGCTAAATTCATTTACAGCCACCTCCGCTGTGGGAGCTGCGGCGCTGGATTTCTGCAGGTGGATAGGGGGCTCTGTGGTCTCGGCTTTGGCAGAGCTGGTGCCTTTGGCTGGGTCATGCGGTTGGGGGCTAGGAACCTACCTACCTTTTGCCTTTTTACACTTGGCCCCATATCACACCCTCAGGCTTCAGAGATGCCCTTGGACTCTCCAGAACAGAAAACATCAAGGAAGCAAATGTCTTTCCTTTGTTCTATGTCTTGCTGGAATGCATTACTTGGGCCCAGGGACTGGAGGGTTTGCTACCAAAAGGGAAACAGGCATAGACTCTGTAAGAGGCAAACATGCCTAAAAGATTCCCTTGGTAGGGGAAAGGAGAGTCCTAAATTCTGTGACTGGCAATCTTGCAAGAGGTGAGGACCCAGAAGGGAACATGCATAGAAAAGGATGAGGCATGGATGGGAGCCCAGGCAACAGATTTCTACAGAGCTGGCAGCCAAATGAGCTCATACCTGAGGCTTTACGCCACCCTGTTTGTTATGGCAGGAGGAAGCAGAGATAAGGTTAACTTAGGAAGGAACCCAGCACACAGACAGTCTTACTCCACTAAGGCACTTTGCTAGGTGCAATTACTAATGGTTAGGGAGAAGCAGGGCTAAGTTTAAGCATTTACTGCTCCATCTGTCTACTGAACATCTACTGTCCTGTAGTCCTGAGATCCCTTTTATTGACTAGGGATGAGACAAAGATGCGTAGGTTTGATGGGTGGGAACTTGTAGGGCCTGAGGATATTTTCTGCATAGGAGCACATTTTGTACAGCCCAGGCTTATTTGTGGCAGCTGTCTGCCTTCTGAGTTAACATGGTATAAAACCATAGGCATCGAAGTGACTGTGGGTGGTCAACTTCTTTTCTCAGTGGGGAAGATTTTTATTCTCAAGCGACACCTGGACATATCTGGAGACATTTTTGTGTTGTGTTGTAAAGGCATGCTTGTAGGCCTCGAGTGGATGGGCTATCAGGACTAGTCACCTCTCCTACCTCATCCCCTCCCATTCTCCCATTCTCCACCTCCTCTGCCCACCCCCCCGGGATTTCTGAGACATATAACACTTCCACTGCCTCAGCCAGACTCATTCCAATCTTCAAGGTTTCTTTTTCTTTCTTTCTTTCTTTCTTTCTTTCTTTCTTTCTTTCTTTCTTTCTTTCTTTCTTTCTTTCTTCCTTCCTTCCTTGCTTCCTTTTTTATTTTTAGCTTTTTTTCTTCTTTTATTGGATATTTTCTTTATTTACATTTTAAATGTTATCCCCTTTCCAGGTCTCCCCTCTGGAAATCTCCTATCCCATTCCCCCTCCCCCTGTGAGGGTGCTCCCCCATCCACCCACCCACTCCTGTCTTCCCTCACTGGCATTCTCCTACACTGTGGAATTGAACACCCTCAGCCCTCGGGGGCTGCTCTTCCCACTAATATCCAACAAAGCCATCCTCTACCACATATGGGGCCAGAGCCATGACTCTCTCCATGT
>JADRCD010245738.1:0-13666 GCA_019843815.1 Montemys delectorum | reverse complement strand
ATAGTATACCTATATATGCATAGTATACCTATATATACACAGTATACCTATAGATACACAGTATACCTATAGATACATAGTATACCTATAGATACATAGTATACCTATATATACATAGTATACCTATAGATACATAGTATACCTATAGATACATAGTATACCTATATATACAGGTATACCATAGTAAGGATGAAGGTGATGATAATTTAAAAAATCTTGGCTGTTTTTGAGTATTTGTATGTGCCAGGAACCCTAGTTTTTGGAGCAGATAACTAGAGTGTGCTAGTGGTAGAGTAACTTTGTAAGACCAGAGGGGGTAAGCACCTTACCCGAAGCCTCACAGGAAAGGAGCCAGTGGAACTTAGGCATGTTATGGAAACATTGTGTATCTCAGTTTCTTCTTGTATAAGCTGCTGCTGAAACCTACATGACACAGGTTGAACCCAAGGCATCTTGACAGGGCTTTTCAGAGATGGTGATGCAACTTTTCTTTGAATGGACACTGGAAGGGTCCTTTGATCCTGCTGAACCGTTCTCGAAATGATAGTATTCAATAGAAGGACCTTGAGGGCCCTTCTAGCCCGTATAGGAGTGGCAGACCTCAGAAGGAAGTTTCCCAAGGCCTAGGATCAGCTGTGGAAAGATCAAGTTCCACAGCAAAGGGTCTCTCATTTTGATTCTGCGACACAGACTGCCATAGTTGGGGGACCCTGTGGCCACCCCTCCCTACAGAACAGACACGCAGAGGGAAAACACTTGTTCAGCAATTGTGAAGGATACTGGTGGTTCATGTAGGACAGCCCCAGCTTCCTCTATTGATCTTGCCACTTACTGGCTCTGAGATTTTTTTTTTCAAGACAGGGTTTCTCTATATAGCCCTGACTGTCCTGGAACTCACTCTGTAGACCAGGCTAGCCTTAGAAATCTGCCTGCCTCTGCCTTCCAAGTGCTGGGATTAAAGGCATGCACCATCACTGCCCATCGAGATTTTTTTTTTAATCATTATTATATCTCATGACTCAGCTTCCCTCGTGTCTTCAGTAGATAAGGAGTCCACAGGTCACAGACCTGTTGTGGTGATCTTATGTGTGCATGAACATAGCACAGCCCTTGGCATGCACTGAAGCCTAACTGAAGCATGAGTTAGTATATTCCCATGTCTCGGTGTGGTGGGCACCATACCAACCACACTGGCTTATTTGGGCAGCAGCCTTCAGTTTTCAAGAATTGTCCTAAGCCTCAAGACCTGAGCCTGGCTTGGTTTAGACAGAAGCTGTCTGCATTAGCCCCAACTCCTTTCTTGTCACCCACACACTTGTCACCAGCAAATCCTTCCAGACTGTCAGATTCACGTGGTTTTGCCCCACCTCCCCCCACCACAACTGTGGACCCTGCTCAACCCTGTCAGCAGTGGTCCTTTGGCTCCCCGACCTTCATTTCCAGCAGGTGGTATCTGGCTGCTTCTGCTCAAGAGCCACTGTGTTCCCATGAGCCCAGATGATAACTAATGGCCTGCCAGGCTCAGGAACCCCCCCTCTCCTCTAGCAGCTCTGTGCTCCTGCTCTGTTATCCTCTTGTGTTGTTCCGTCTGTCTGGTGCTTATCCTGACAGAGCTTCAGGACTTCCAGTTTTTCCAGCTCCCACCATCTTAGACAGACATCCAGGCTCACCCTGGCTCTGACACCCGGTGTCTCCTTTTCTTCCTCACTGGATTCCTCACCTAATACTGAGCACGTCTGTGGCTTAGGGCTTGTTCCCTGCCTTCCCTCCTCAAATTGGACTATAAGCCTACAAGAAGGCTTTGTCTTTTTCCCTTTTCTTTTTTGTCTGTTTACTTACCCTTGTATCCCCAGTGCATCCTTCTGCACAATAAATACTTATTAATCAAACAAAGGAATGTGGGCTGGGAGACGGCTCCACGAGTTAAGTGGTTTCTGTGCATGCATGAGAGACTTAGTTCTATTCCCAGAAGCTATGTTAAAAGCCAGACATTGTGGGCACAGACCTGTAATCCCAGCACTGGGGAGGCAGAGATGGGAGGACCTGGAGTCATGTAAGACAGCTAGGTCTGGTCTAATTGAGTTCCAGGTTTAGTAAGAGACACTGTCTCAAAACAGAGTGATTGAAGAGGGCACCTAATATCAGCCTCTGCCCCCTCACACTCACTCATTCATACAGTCATTCACACACACATACTCACACATACACTCAAATACACTCACACACATTCTAATACACTCACACACACTCATTCATACTCACTCACGCACACACTCACACACTCATTTACACACACATACATACACTTATTCATACATACACTCACACATTCATTCACACACACACTTACACACACTCACCCTCACAGACTCACAAACAGGTAACACACACAGGTACATACACACAGACTTACACATGCATACACATGCACACACACATATATGTACACTCACACATACACTCACACACACTCACACATACACACACTCACACACATCCACACACACAGACTCATACATATCCATACATATACACACATATACATACACATGTACTCATACACATAATCACACACACAAACACACATACACTCACACACATACCCATATACACTCACACATGTCCCCCCACACGCTCAAGCACACGCTCACGTTCTCTCACACACACTTACACACACACCCATACACACACACGTGCACATACACATGGACTCTCGAGCACACACATACACATGCACTCATACACACACTCACACCCACCAACATGTATGCACACACTCATGCACATACACAGAAACATGAAGAGGCTGCATGAGTCTTCCCTGACTTAGGCTTTCTCTCTAAGCACAGAAATAGTAATGCATTTGTGCCATAAGCTTTGGCTCACCTATGTGAGTGGGAGTTGTGTTTGGTCAGTGTTAGCCCTTTATGCCTGTCCTTATATTGGATCAGACCAACTTATCCTTCAAATAAAAGCTAAAGTACATTAATTATATCTTCTGTTTAACAGTATTTCATTATAGTTAACTGCACTTTTTGTGTGTAGACAAAGACAGAATCATATTTTTGTTTCTGGTGAAATTTTTTGACAAGATGATACAATGCCATGTTAGGACACATTTCCCATATTGGATTGTAATAGATGAAGCAGAAGCAGGGTCATTTTTGCAGAATGCTGATGGACTTCATAAGTTTCCCCGGAGGCCTCGCTTAGAGCCTTGGTATTTATATGATCCTCTGCTGAGGAGCTTCTTCATTCTCCTCATGGGTCCCCCCTTAGTTAGTTACTGAGGGTCAGACCCTCACACACAGCCACTAATAAGTAACATTTTCAGAGAACTCACCAATGGCCCAGAGTCTCTATGAGTGTTTATGACTTCTTTCTTTCCATGACAACTGTACATGGTAGATTATATTATTGTTCATGTCAGAAGGAGTTGGAGGCACAGAGAAGGCAAGTAACTTGTCTATGATGTCACATCTCAGCAGGGCTGTTCAGGACTGGAACGGCACCGAGACACGCTTCCATTAGCTCATGAGTAGCTGCCATCTTTGCAAGATATGTATCTTCAGGTGGAATGAAACTATACTTTGTATACATAGCATCCTGGGAGTTTTGTGTCCCACTATGAATGCATCTGACTTGTGAGTGACCCAGTGGTCTCATAAGGCGCATAGAAGGTGGAGCTAAATAGGGAGTCAGGCATTTGAAGGAGCTGACCACTCCACTTGGTGTACGTGTGAAGGTCAGAGGACAATGTTGAGTTTAAACCTAGGTGGCATCCATCTTTTTTTTTTTTTTTTTTTTCTGGAGACAAAGTCTCTCCCTGGCCTGCTGCTCACCAAGTAGGCTAGGCTGGATGGCCACTGAGTCTAAGGGCCATCTAAGGACCTGTTTCTGCTTTCCCAGCACTGGGATTAAAAGCACATGCTGCCATGTCAGATTCTTTATAAAAACATGGGTTTGAACCTAGCTAGGTCTTTGGGTTACCAAGGCAAGTGCTTTGTCCATTGCGCCATCTTCTGGGGGTCCTTCCATTTGGAACTTTTATACTTAGTAAGGGAAGATGTTACCTGATAGCTCCTCAAGGGATGGGTGCTTTCGCAGTTGGCTGAGCTAAGTGCCGAGGCTGTAGTTTGAGTTCATTCTTCTACAGAATGGAAAGCCAGTCTTGAGGACTGGGCATGGCAGGGCTAGGGCTCGGGTCCAGAAGTAGCAGAGGGGATCAAGACATCAATTTAGCTGCAGTCCACTCCCATCTTGGGTCATGTTTCCAAGGAGAGAATTAAGGAATTTCTACCATACATCAGGGATGAAGACACTGGCAAGTCCCGAGGAACCTGAGGCATAGAGTGATACCTGGTGGCCTTGGCACCCAGATCTAGATAGTTGGGTGTATGGATCTGGTTGTACTAGCCTGCAGGGCCTCTTCCTTAGTAGGAAAGATGCAATAGAGAGTGTGTGGATATGGGGAGGATTATTGAGGAAGGCAGCCAGGTAGCAGGCTGTGAGAGGTGGGCCCTGTGGGGATGAAGTTTCCAGGACATTCCCAGCCAATGTGTCTGCTCCATGGGCCACTGCTTGGGTCTTCCAAGCCCTCACTCTTGGAAAGAGATTGTTTTCAAGGGTGAAAGGAGGATGGCTCTTCAGATGATTTGATCCATGTCACTTACAAAACCCTGAGAACATGCCACTCTCTAGTCTCTGTTCTGCCAGGCTCAGAAACGTCAGGTTGACCAGATGGAGAAGAGCTGGCCAAGGCAGAGGGATGGAGTAAGGTTTCCAGTAGAGCCTCGGGAATGGAAGGAGAGTGTGTTTCTTGTTTGATTCATGTACTTATCACACACTATGTATCCCATTACAGGGCTAATAGGGACTAAAACAGAGGTGTGCCTACAGCACTGGCCCACACATACTTAGAATTGCTGAGGCCTGGTCAGCCAACTCCTAGGTGAGCCCAGAAAGGCTGAACTATTGGCTCTACCAGAGTGCATTAAGAAGGGGTCATGTGTGCAACCTGCCTAGGAGAAACAATCTAGAGGGCCAGGCCACACACCATCCCTTTTGAGGCCTTGCCTGAAGTCATTAATGATGTTTTCATTCTCACCTTGAGGGTTTGGAGCTGTAGCCGTGTGTTTGGGGCCCATGACTTTCCCAGGGCCATTGTTACACCGAGGGCCCAGAGTTTTCTAGGCTGAGGGAATGAATTCTAGCTGATTCTCTCCGCTAAAGCTGTGGTTCACATATGATCTTTGTGGTCTAAGGCAATCTAGGAGAGAGGGAATGAGTGGGATGCAGAGCAGAGAGTCTACCCGTAGGAGAGTACAGGGCCAAGCCTTAGCGGACAGGCCTTGACAGAGGACCTACTTTGTCTGATTTCTGCCCTTAGTCTTCAGACACCTGATCTGCCTCTGTCCCCTTTGTCCCCTCTGTTCCCTCTGATTCCCCACCTTAGGTGACTCTTTTATAGCTGTGGGAAATGATCTTGGGGTCCAAATGAATTCTGCAGGGTATGAAATGCCTATCAACTTTAAGAGTCTCCATGTCCTTCAGAACCCAGCTGAAGGGAGGGACGGAGGCAGCACGCAGCTTTGTTCACCTTGGAGTTTTTTTTTTTTTTTTTTTTTTTTTTTATTCAGCATGCAGCTCTGTGGGGATGTCTTTGGAATATCTTAAAATGTAAATTATTTGAATTTTGTCTTTTAACCCCGAAACACTCTAATACTCAAACTGGGCCCCAGGGACAGTGGTCCCCAGGCACTTGCTTGGAGCCACACTGTGCTGGAGCTACAAGATAGCAGATTTCAAAAAGACTGGAGCAAGCAAAGTGGTCATGAGAAGCATTTCATAGGCTGGTGTGCACAGCATGGCCCTTCCTGACTGTGACATTGTCAAGAACCTTGTGGGTGGTGAGTTTTGCCATAATCTGTCAGCTCTAAAAGTTCCTAGAGGAGTAAGGAGGGAGATCATGCATTCAGCTCTCCTTGTAAAACCTGAGAAACTCATGCAGTTTGCCTCAGCCCTGGGAACCTCAGCTTCCATGTCTATGAAATGGGCACATTTGTGCTTCCTTTGCTGAGTCACCACCCAAGATTAGTTGAGTTATAAGGACTAAGATGAGATCTAAGCACAGAGACAAGACCAGAGCAGGAGTCAAAACTTTTAGATAAGGAGGGGGCATAATGCTGTGTGCAGATCAGGCAGGGGCAGGCTCAGAATAGCTTGTCTCATTAGGAGTTTGTACAATATTCATGGAACAACCAACTGAGAAATAAAGGTCTGATAAGGCAGGGGGCCTGAGCAGTGGACGGTTCTGAGCATCATTCTGGGAGTCTTCTGTTTTCTCTGGTCGCAGTGGGTATATGTGTGCAGATTCTCATACACCCATCCTTTCTCTGCTCAGGGCAGGAAATAGTTCTTTACCAGTGTATGCAATGTTAAATCTGACCTGCAGAGGGCACTGTAGGATCCTGCTGTGCTTTCTTGCTCTTGGAGCTGGCTGTGAGCAGATGTTTCCGAACTAGCCTAGAGATTTGGGGGAGACTCAGCTCAAGGGAAAATCAACCAGGACGCGTGGTTCTGCCTACTGAGATCGGAATGTGTCCCCTATATTCAAGTCGAAACTTAATCGATAATGTAATAATATGGAGGTGATTAAGTTATAAGGGCAGACTAAGTCCCCCAGCAAGCTTGTAAAAGGGATGGAGGGAGCTAAATAAGCCCTTCTGCCCTCCCTCTCCCCCATGCACTATCGTCCTTCTTTAAAACATTTCATTTTAAATTAAAATTTATTTTATGTGAGATGTTTTGCCTGTATGTATAGCTCCACCACACGAGTGCCTGGTGCTTGTGGAGGACACAGAGGGTGTCAGATCCCCCAGAACGAGAGGTAATAGAAAGTTGTGAGCCTCCATGTGACTTCGGGGAACCCAATGTGGGCGCTCTGAAAGAGCATCCGGTGCCCCTCTACCAGGCTTGACGGAACACTTAAAAAAATTCAGAGTCCATCAGTTAAGACACCTTAAAAAGAGAGGGCAGCCCTCACCACACATTGCGCTTGATGTCATTTTGATCTTGGACGTCCCAGATTCCATTCTAGACGTGGGCCAATCGTGTCACTCATCCTGTACTCTGTGTACTAAGCGTAAGTCACCTGGTCTGGACTGCTTGGTTGAGGCAATTGCAACCAGCAAGTGAATCCTAACTGGACCATCACCAGCCCAATATGCTGAACACCCTCTTTCCAGGGAGGCCTGAACCTGGGTTGTGGTGGGATGGAGTGCTTTTGAAATGTGTAACTTCCCTTTTCTGCTTCAGCACTACTGGTAGAATCTGCACTTTCCATCAGCTATCAGTTTCTGTTCTGTATTCTTAGTTGTTAATCCTCTTCCGGCTGCTAGCTAGTTGATACTTTCCAATACTTTAATCTTCTGACTGGGCCCCGGCATCCATAAGGTAGCTGTGGGTTAGAGGGAAAAGCGTCAGATTCTGTGGGACAAGGGACCCAGGCTTCCCAAGTTGTGTGGCAATGCTTAATTCTCCCTCCCTCCCATTCTTCCTCTCTGGGCCTCAGATTTCCCTGTCTGCGAAAGAATGGCCCAGGCAGGGAGGGACATTCTAGATGCTCACTCCAGCTTTGCTCAGATGCTACTATCAGTGGAGTGTTTTTTTTTACAACTTTCTTTGTAGTGAAAGCCTGGGGGGGGCAGCCTTAGTGGAGGGGGGAGGGCAAAGGCAGTAGGCAAGTGCACTAGTCTGAAGTCACAAGGTGGAAGTCTTGGTGTGTTTTTGCCTCTAAGGGCCCAGATCTAGGGAGCTTGGAGATTCAGTTTCCTCTATTGTGTGGGGTCTTCATGCTAACGTCAGGGGCTGTGGTAGCACTGAACTCAAGAGAGTGCAAACAAGTCTCTGCAGACCACTGACTACTCAGGGTTAGAGTTTACTTGAAGAATGTGGGTGGGGCATCTTGTAGAGTGGAGGGGGACCTACCTGGGTCTGTTGAAGCGGTGGAGGCGCTGTCCGAGGTGCTGCCCCCCCCAGGAGCTGTCCTCAGAACACAGAGTCTTGGCTTTTGCGGCAGGGCTCCTGGCTTGGCCCTTGCTCTGAGCTTCAGCATCCCTGTGGAAAGTGGGGGAAAAGACTTTCTACACCTTGGTGCCTCTGAAAATAGGGAAGCCCAAGAGTGAGCCCCATGGGATGCCTATGACGCTGTGCATATACTAGCACACTGTGGCTCAAATTCCAGCCCAAACTTCACGGCTCCCTTTCATGCACTGGTCAATACATTCAATACATTATTCTGTACCCAGGGTGGCCAGCATGTTTCTCTATTTGCTGTCTCTTAACTTCTAGGGGCTGTTGAACCAGATGGCCACCAAGCATTGTGTCTTAAAACTGTAGGAATGAATTCTTTTAGTTTTTGCAAGTGGAGCTTATAGGTCTGAGACATTTTAGTTTTATAGTTCTCAAGCACAGTAATTAAACTTAAAATGTAACTTTAGTCCTCACCTGGTAGAGGAGCAAAAGAGAGAGTGAATTCACTTCCCAGAGTCCTCTCTCAAATAGTGCTAATATACTGGCAAGTGTTACAACGCTGATGCACAGGGAACTAAATTTCAGTGAGTTTGGGGGCACAGATCTTCAGAGCACAGCAGGTCTCTAGGAAGCACCTGTTACTGTCCCTCTCATAGGCTCTGATGTTGCCTGCAAGTCTTGATTCTCCTAGGCTTGTGTGTGCATTATTCCCAGCTCAGCCTCCATTGTCACATGAGCTCTGCCTTGTGTGTCTGTCTCACAGAAGCACACAATCGTGTCACTCCAGTCTATCATTTCTGGCTGCTTCTTTAGTTCCAGGAGCAGCTTTTGGAATATGGGAGGGGTTTGAGATGCTAGCTTTATGAAGAAGCAGCTGTGGGTGTACTAGGATCTGGAGCAGGTGCTGGGGACGGTGAGGCTTTCTACAGCATTGTGGACTAAATGAAGGCTCTCCAGCTCTCATCACTCTTTGCCATGTAGCATGGTTGGCACTGGGCTGGGCAGCTATCAAGGAAGAGTGTACCTGCCTGCCTGGAGTTCCAAGAGACTTCTTACTCTTCTCAGCGGTATAGGGAACTGAGTTGGAGAAGACAGGTACAGAGAATCAGCAGGATGAGGCTCTGTGAGTCGTCTTCCTCTCTCTAGCCTGTGCTGTGGGTTCTGAGTGGAATGCTAAGCTCATTCCACATGTACAATCCTGCCCTGCTTCTGTGAAGACCTAAGTTCAGGATTACCAAAGCCTACTAGCATTCTGGGTGTGACACACTTACAATCTTATTACTCTGGAGACTGAGGCAGGGGAATGGAGTTTGAGTTCATCCTGGATTACATAGTGAAATCATGTATAGAACAAAACAACCTTTAAATGGTCCCAGGGCTCTTTGGATCATGAGTTTTATAATCCTGACTTCTCTATATCCCCATGCATCTTCATGCAGCCTATAGGTCTGCAGACCCTGCTTGGGATAATTTTTGTCTGTAAGCGAAGGAAATCTCAGCTCAACCCACTTCAGCAAAGAGCTTCATCCTCTCCACACACAGGTGTGGAGTCTTGCAGCTTCCCTGTCCCTAGGAGTTCCCTGCACATCCCAGTAACCATCAACCAGCCTTTCAAACACAAAAAGGAGATTTCAGGTACCTTTGAAGTCCCTGGTCCCCAGATTTGGCTTTCCATCGCCTCAATATATTCTCAGAGGAGGACTGAAGAAGAGGTTTAGAGAGTCAGGGACCTAGCAAGGCCCCTTCCTCAGCCCCACAGCTCAACAGATCATCAGAACAGTCTCAGTGAAGGAGCACAGCCGGAGGTGGCATCAAAGGGGACTAGAGTTGCCTGAGTGCGAATCTTACCCATGCCATCTGCATTCTGTGGATTCTTGAATACAGCATCTGCCTCTCGGTGCCACAGTTTTCTCTTCTGTAATATGTGCTCAGCTGGTGAGATCTGGTGAAGTGCATGTGCCAAATGAAGGACATGCCATAAGGCCCTGACTGGACTCAGACTCACTCATTCCCAAGTCTCCTGAAGTAAAACACGCAGGCAGTAGATTTAGGCAAGAAAGCCTGTACTGTCTGGAAAGAGCTGTAAATAAGGCTGAAACTCAAAGAAGCTTGCCTTTTTAAAATGTTGACACTTGGTCTCATTATGCTTCCTTAGCTGACCTGAAGCTTGCCATGTAGACCAGGTTGAACTCACAGAGATCTGACTGCCTCTCATTCTCCAGCGCTGATATTAGAGGTGTACGCTGTTAGACCTGGCCCAGCTGCCTTAAAAATATGTGTATGTTGTTTGTGGTGTGTATGGGGTGCACGCATGTAACAGAACAGGTGTACTAGCCTGTGTACATATGTGAAGAGGAAGATGTGGATGTCTCCACCAACACTCCCTATCACATTTCCTTACATTGGGTCTCTCGCGGAACCAGAAGTTCACCCTTTGTCTAATTTGGCTGGCCAGTAACCTTCTGGGATCTGCCTGTCCCTGTCTCCAGTAGGCACATGCTGCCACACCTGGCTTCTTATGTGGATGCTGGGGATTTGAACTCAGGTCTTCATGCTTGCAGAACAAGCACTGTTACCCACTGAGCCATGTTCACAGTGTCTAAAATAAGTTTTAATAAATTAAAAACTAAATACTCTATAAACATTGGTGCATTGTGGTTGAATTAGTCTTCATTCTTGGTGTTACATAAAAACCTTAGGTACCTCACATGTGATTTGTCATCAAAACTTCCACATTGTCAGACAGCAAGGATTTTAGGGTTCGCATGCAGCCCAGTCTCTGTTTCAGCCATTTAATTCTGCCCCAAACCTCAAAGGGCCATTGGTGATGCTTAAAGGAGTCTGGCAACATTCCTATCAAGTTTTATTTGTGCAATTTGTATTTCATAATTTTTATGTGCCATGGAATATTCTTCTTTTTATTTTTTGACAGCTTAAAAATGTGGAAGAATATTCTTAACTTGTAGGCTATGTGTAAAACAGGCCTTT
Source organism: Montemys delectorum (assembly GCA_019843815.1). NCBI lineage: Eukaryota > Metazoa > Chordata > Mammalia > Rodentia > Muridae > Montemys > Montemys delectorum. Next base: position 2,644 of record JADRCD010245738.1, on the reverse strand, counting down.
GGGCTGTAGTTTGCTAGTTTCTGTGTGAAATTCAATAAAATGTGAGAAACCTGCTTTACAGATTACAAAGCTAGGTCTAGACAGTTGTGGAAATGTCTTCCACCAAGGACAGAATCCTGAATCTGGGAGGTTTCAGGGACCTCTCAAGTTCTGAAGATGGGATGCAGGCCCAGGTGACTCCACAGGGCAAAGATGCTGCCATGAGCTCTTGACCTTAGCTAGAGGATGCTCAGTGCTCCAAATTGGGTTTTAACTGTAATTTTTAATAGTTACTTGGGAATTCCATACAATGTATTTTGATCATATTCACCCCTCCCCCACTCCTACAATATCCACCCCTCTTCCTTGTCTGTCTAATTTTATGTCCTCATTAAAAAACAAACCATCTAGTTCAGTCTGTGCTGTCCAAATGCTCTTGGGCGTGTGGCTATCCACTGCAGTGAGTCTCCAGGGGCCACACAGGAAACACTGATGGGGCTCGGAATGTAGTTCAGTTGGTTGTGGGAGTACCGAGTATACAGGAGCCCTGGGTTCAGTCTCCAGAACAGCATAAAAAAAAGTGGTGACATGTCTGTTATTTCTGTTCTCTGTAGGCAGAAGCAGGAGGACCAGAAAGGTCTTCCTATACTACCACAACTATCACAGGGAGCTTGAGATCAACCAGGAATACATGAGACTTTGTCATATAAGAAAAAGAAAGGATGGATGATCAGCGTAAACATGCTAGCAAGAGTTCATTTTGAGTTAGTCATCCCTCCATGCTCGCTATTTTCCTCGTAACCAATTCTCCAAGGTCTCTTCTTTCATCCAGGGGAGAAGGTATCAAACAGCACTATATCTCTGCACTTCCATATCCACTTGGGTGGGGACATCAGTGCCTCCATGAGTTGACTCTTGCCTAGAGTTGGTGCCGGGAGCCCGGCAGGGAGCAAGGAGGGTGTAGCTACCCTCCTGCAGGTCTGTTCAGCTGCCCATGACGTACTTGGTGCCTCCAGCCCTCGCGTAGGCTCTGCCTTTCTCCCCTAACCTCTCTCGTGTGCTCCTGTGTGCTCTCTCCACTTAGTGGTTCATTTACTGCGCAATCTGTGATTAATTAAAACAATTTAAATAACTGTGCTGATGCTAAATTCATTTACAGCCACCTCCGCTGTGGGAGCTGCGGCGCTGGATTTCTGCAGGTGGATAGGGGGCTCTGTGGTCTCGGCTTTGGCAGAGCTGGTGCCTTTGGCTGGGTCATGCGGTTGGGGGCTAGGAACCTACCTACCTTTTGCCTTTTTACACTTGGCCCCATATCACACCCTCAGGCTTCAGAGATGCCCTTGGACTCTCCAGAACAGAAAACATCAAGGAAGCAAATGTCTTTCCTTTGTTCTATGTCTTGCTGGAATGCATTACTTGGGCCCAGGGACTGGAGGGTTTGCTACCAAAAGGGAAACAGGCATAGACTCTGTAAGAGGCAAACATGCCTAAAAGATTCCCTTGGTAGGGGAAAGGAGAGTCCTAAATTCTGTGACTGGCAATCTTGCAAGAGGTGAGGACCCAGAAGGGAACATGCATAGAAAAGGATGAGGCATGGATGGGAGCCCAGGCAACAGATTTCTACAGAGCTGGCAGCCAAATGAGCTCATACCTGAGGCTTTACGCCACCCTGTTTGTTATGGCAGGAGGAAGCAGAGATAAGGTTAACTTAGGAAGGAACCCAGCACACAGACAGTCTTACTCCACTAAGGCACTTTGCTAGGTGCAATTACTAATGGTTAGGGAGAAGCAGGGCTAAGTTTAAGCATTTACTGCTCCATCTGTCTACTGAACATCTACTGTCCTGTAGTCCTGAGATCCCTTTTATTGACTAGGGATGAGACAAAGATGCGTAGGTTTGATGGGTGGGAACTTGTAGGGCCTGAGGATATTTTCTGCATAGGAGCACATTTTGTACAGCCCAGGCTTATTTGTGGCAGCTGTCTGCCTTCTGAGTTAACATGGTATAAAACCATAGGCATCGAAGTGACTGTGGGTGGTCAACTTCTTTTCTCAGTGGGGAAGATTTTTATTCTCAAGCGACACCTGGACATATCTGGAGACATTTTTGTGTTGTGTTGTAAAGGCATGCTTGTAGGCCTCGAGTGGATGGGCTATCAGGACTAGTCACCTCTCCTACCTCATCCCCTCCCATTCTCCCATTCTCCACCTCCTCTGCCCACCCCCCCGGGATTTCTGAGACATATAACACTTCCACTGCCTCAGCCAGACTCATTCCAATCTTCAAGGTTTCTTTTTCTTTCTTTCTTTCTTTCTTTCTTTCTTTCTTTCTTTCTTTCCTTCTTTCCTTTTTTCTTTCTTTCTTCCTTCCTTGCTTCCTTTTTTATTTTTAGCTTTTTTTCTTCTTTTATTGGATATTTTCTTTATTTACATTTTAAATGTTATCCCCTTTCCAGGTCTCCCCTCTGGAAATCTCCTATCCCATTCCCCCTCCCCCTGTGAGGGTGCTCCCCCATCCACCCACCCACTCCTGTCTTCCCTCACTGGCATTCTCCTACACTGTGGAATTGAACACCCTCAGCCCTCGGGGGCTGCTCTTCCCACTAATATCCAACAAGGCCATCCTCTACCACATATGGGGCCAGAGCCATGACTCTCTCCATGT
>JADRCD010245701.1:0-11044 GCA_019843815.1 Montemys delectorum | reverse complement strand
CACTCAAAGTTCTAATTTAAGGATTTGGGTATTAAGAATTTTTTTTTTAATGATCTTTGAAGCAGGTGAAGTGGCAGAATCTACTCTTGCATGTGCATTATTTCTTCCTAGAAGAGCAAAAGAGAATAAATATGTAATTCAACCACATTCTTAAAATAATAATGAAAATATTTCCAAGCTCCAGGGCTGATGCAAGTAGCTTTTTTTCAGTTATTTTATTCAAGAGTAATATGTAGCTGTGAAAGATTCAGTTAGCCCATCCTTATCCTTGGACATTATTTTCTCTAGATTTGTATATCATTTTAAAATAAATCGGTTCTTATACTGATGCAGCTTAACTTTTACATGTTTTTTAACTCAGCAAACCTGGCACTAGTCATGGCAAACAAATTTCTTTGACTATAAAAAGTAAAAATGACCTTCTCAGGCAGCAGTAATGGGCAATGCCTGATTTCACACACACATTACAGTAGAGCAACATGGCCATTTTATAGACTTAAACTACAGGATTTAGTGTCTGACCTTCTGTGGCATGAGATTTTAAGGAGTTGGACAAGCTCTTGCTGGGCCTGCACTCTGGTTATTGACATTTACCTTTACTTCCTTCTGACACCTTAGCTTTCTGCCAGCTGACCCTCTGCATATTCTGCTCAGCTCATAGTTGATCAATAAGGCAAAACTCAGGGAACTTCCAGTGACATGGGTTGCACCCCAGAGTATGTGCACACAGTAACCACCAAAGTATGATTTAAAAGATTTAGGGTACAACTTTTAAAGGAATTCAGAAATATCAGGATCCCTAAAGAGTAACATACTTAATAACTGTTTAGTTCCAAAGTCTTGCCATCCCAGTGGCTTTTTTAGTTAAAATATTAAAATTCATATTACTTCCATGGTTGTATCAGGAAAATAAGTTTGAAAGCAAAGTTTTGTGTCTTTGTATTGTTAAAAATCTCAGATGTTTAAGGAACAAGGATGATAGGGAGACATAACTACCATGGGATATAACATTTTCCCCGGTAGAGGCAGACTGAAACACTAGTTACAAAGCATACCTCTGACTTCCTGATTCCTACACAGACAGACATGTCACTTTACAGAAAGTCCCCGCATGCAATCTGATGATGTGTATATGGAAGTCATTCTTTTTTTTTGTAAATGACACTATGGAACCAGAGTGTTTCTCAGCTTCTTTAGAATGTATGACTTTCTAACAGTACAGAGAAAAAAGTTCTCTCTGTTGAATTTGTATTCAAAGACCATCTGCAGACAGGGACAAGAGCAGTGATAGGGGATCTAAGCTGCGTCCTGTGGGTTCGTCTGCTGGAACTTTCCGCATTTAAAAGGAAATATTTGGTACAGATACTGATGTCTAAATAGAAATGAGGCATTCAGTTTGTTTTGAGCTTTCTCTTGGGGCTGTGTAATATCATGGTAGCTGCCATGCTAATGTGTGGACTCAATATGGTGGCCCTCAGAAGTAGGCAGGAACAGGCTTCATGTGTTACCCCTGGAGAGATGAAGGCTGGGTGATGGAAACCTGCCCCAACATCTGTGAAAACAGCATGTGAGTGAGGTCATTACCTACCCTATTCTTTAGCTCCCTAGTAAACTGTTTAGTTGGGTATCCTGGTTCAAAATTTTGTTAATCTGACATAGGCCAGTTTTATCTAAGGAGAGGGAACTTAATTGAGAAAATTCCTCCAGAAGATTTCCCCATGGGCAAGTCTGTGGAGCCTTTTCTTGATTAATGAGTGATATGGGAAAGCCCATCTCATTGGAGGTGGCGCCACCACCGGGCAGGTGGTCCTGAGTGGTGTAACAAGGCAGATTAAACAGACCTTGGCGAGCAAGGCAGTAAGTAGCATTCCTCCATGGCCTCTGCTTCAGTTCCTGTCGTGACTTCCGTCAGTCAGGATAGAGTATGATCTGACAGCTGTAAGGTGAAATAAATTCTCCCTCCCCCAAGATTCTGTTGGTCACAGTTATAACAGCAATAGAACCCTAAGACAGATGTGTTCGTCCAGTTGACTTTCTGCTGTACAGACACCTAGTACAAGCACTTCGACTCCTGTCTGGGTCAGTTGTCTGCTTTTCAAAAAATACCTATACTTATAATCCTTGCTGTTACCTTCTTTTTAAAAAAGAACAGAGGCTCTGGCCTCACTAGGGTCTGGGATTGATGAATCAGAGATCAGTGTGAGGAACTTGTAGACAGTGCCTGATGATACCAGAGGGTACCGGGTGATTTGTTTTCTAAAGGTGTGTGTGTACCTTGGTTTAAGTCAGCCTTTACATGTGGTGTATGTTTTATTATTCTAAAGTTTCAGTTATTTGGCAATTATCTTAATATATCTTATTTAGACATTTACTTTTATCTGGGAAAAATATCTTTTTGTTGTTGTTGTTGTTTTTTTGTTTTTTTGTTTTGTTTTGTTTTTTGAGACAGGGTTTCTCTGTGTAGTCCTGGCTGTCCTGGAACTCACTCTGGAGACCAGGCTGGCCTCGAACTCAGAAATCCACCTGCCTCTGCCTCCCAAGTGCTGGGATTATAGACGTGCGCCACCACCGCCCGAAAAATATCTTTCTTCAAACTGTCAGTCATAGCAGTATTGAGTAACTGTAGATGGTGCCTGCAGCCCTGGCCTAGAGTGCGCCTCTAAAGCATGGACACTGAATTCAGAAGCTGACTTCTTTGAGTGTGAGAAGTATGATTCACCTAGAAAGTACTTTTTTCCCCTATAAATAGAAGCTCTGGGACCCAGCAACCAGTTGGAAGCTGGTTGTGGATGCTGGAAGCCTTGGACTTTTAGCAAGCAAGGAAAGGACTTCTTGGATACCAATGAGGAAGGCCTGTAGAAAAGAGCCAAGCTGGTCTCTACATTTAGTTACTCTCATGAGCCCAAAGTAACTGAAGATAAATGTGTGGACCAGCCAATAGTTACATGCCAAACATAAATGTCCCACTGCATTGCATATATACAACTTGACATTTTCAGCTCTGTATATAGCTTTTGGTGTCTGCAGATAAATGTAAGGAACTACATTATTTTAACTCTGTTAACATCCTTCCTGATAGCCTTGTACACATTGATGATTAAGTGCCAGGTAATGGTGGTATACCCCATTAATCCCAACACTCAGGAGGCAGAGGCAGGCAGATCTCTGACTTTAAGGCCCGCCTCATCTGCAGAGTGAGTTCCAGGACAGCTAGGCCTATGCAGAGAACCCCTGTCTGAAACACAAACAAACAAACAAAGAGTAAGTTTTATTAAGTTGAATTCATCTGCATTGTCAGAACAAAACCCTGATTCTTGATTCCTTCCCCAGCGAGATGACTTGATCTTGTCTGTGTCCTTAGTTTAGAGTAACATAAACCCTCTTAGTTTAGGGGAGGACAAGTCTTATCAGCAACAGATGATTGTTAACACAATGAGTTATAGTGAATTTGTTTTACCTGTAGTACAACTAGTGAACAACAAAGAGCTTTTATGTTATCCATTTTTCTTACTAAAATATTATTTTATTGTTCTTACGTATTTAGAATTTCTCATAAGGTTGTCTTTATTTTATCTAAAATTTAAAATAGACATATAATGCTTTATTCAAATGCTTCGATAATTTGATGTTTATCAAAAAGTTAAGAGTCGACATGAACAGTGGTTAACATAAGAACATTTATTGGGCTAAAGACAGAGTGCTTGTCTAATATATGTGAGTCCAAGTTCTAGCTCCAGCAGTACACAGAAAGAATGAGATAGACCATAGGAGCCCTGTGGAAGGGAGAACCCAGGAAGTGAACTGGGAAACACGTGCAATGGTCAAGTGGGAAATCATTCTGAGAGAGAAATGGCGAGCATGGCAGCCCTGTGGTAGGAATGAGACAAGCCAACCATGCAGCTAGGACAGACATGCACAGTGCACAAGGGCCTGATAGATTGTGATTGCACTGGGAAGCCATTGGAGTCCTTTAAACATGGACTGAATGGAATAGCATCATACTGAGAGAGAGAGAGAGAGAGAGAATTAACCCTCCTATCAAGTGAAGAGTGAATGCTGAGTACAGTGGAACCAATTCCAAATGTTTGCAGCCACAGGGAATGGTCACCAGAGCTGAGACTGTCACAGTTCACCAGATGGGCATCAGGATTCACAGTGCATCTTGGTAGAAGTGCTAGTGGAATGGAGAGAGAGTCTCCAAGGACTACTGGGGTTTCTGTTTGTTTTCTGTTAACCTGAGTCTTAATAGTGTGGATCCATATCTAAGGAAGATGAAGAGTAGGTCTGCATGGCAGGAGGTGTGCATGGGGTGGGGGAGTCATGTGTTCTACAGTGAGCACAGGAAGTTTAGTGATCTGGTCAGCACCCATGTCAAGAAATGGCAGAGAAACATACAGCTTTAGATCTCGGTAGAGAGAGGCAAATGTGAAAGTATAGTTTGAAAAATGATAAAAATCATGAGAACCAGGTGGTATGTCCCATGGGGAACTGAGTGTAAATTGAGAAAGATGCCAAGGACTGAGTTTTAGGCACCCTGCCAGCTAGAAATAGGAGCTCCAAAGAAAAGTGAAAGGACTAGCCAGTGAGACAGACAGGAACATACGGCCTATACAAAAGACCCGTGGAATCAGGATTCATGAACTTTCAAGAATAGGGGGTGTTACTGTGTTATATGGTGCCTGGGATGTAAGATGAACAGAGTGGTCTTGGTGTGACTGGGATGTTGGCTGCTGGTGGATCTGATAAGCAGCATTTCAGTGAAGCAGGAAGATATGAGCCTGACTCGAAAGGTATAGGAGAGGAAGATAAGAAGGCTGCGAGTTTCCATGGAAACAAGATGCAGCCATGGTAGCATGGGGGTTTGTGGGGGGGCATAACATCAAGAGATGCCTGCTTAGGGTTTTTGTCTTTGAGTGTGTTTATGTGGTTTCCATGTTGGCAGATAGCTATGTATATATGTATATATGCACATGCATGTTAAGACCAGGGCTTGATACAAGAATTTTCCTAAGTCGTTCTCTTTCTTATATACTGGAGCAAGGTCTCTCACTCATCAGTTCAGCTAGTCTAGCCAGCAAACCTTCAATGATGGTTCTTCCTCTGACACTCACATGCTTGGGCTATAGGTGAACCGTCCTGCTCAGCACCTACTGAGGGGACTGAGGGCCTGTCTCCGTTCTCACTGTTGTGTGTCCAGTGCTTTTACCCATCGATCCGCCTCCCCATCCTCCAGCCTAGGTGTTAAATAGAAAATAGGAACACACTTGGGTGCTTGTAGGAATGATTCAGAGAAAGGAAAACACATAGGACAGAGCAAGGGGATGGAGGAATGTGTCCAGAACACAAGTCCCTGGCTGATCATAGTTCAAGTCCCACAGATAAAGCCGGGGCAGGACTTGGCAAAGGGAGGAGGTCTTTCTTGCTAAAGAAGTTCTTAGTACACCATTCTGTGATTTTGTTTCTGTGTCCTTCTTTATAATCCAGTTAGAAATCCCCTAAAGCCAGAGACGATTGACTGTCTACTTGAACTTTGAGCTACTTACACAAGGGTCATTACATAGAAGGCTCTCTTTATATTCCTTGTTTTCTTCCAATTTTTTTTTCACATTGTTTAGAGTGAGGTCTAGTCATGTCTGTGTGATACCAGGAACTTGTGGTGTCAGGTATGTTAGGCAAATACTCTACAGTTTAAACACATCTTTAGCCCAGCACCTCTCTTTTTATAATACGAAAATCCAAATTCTAAAAGCAAATGTAGGTTCATCACAATCTTAAAAGCAGTTAACATTATCCAAAATTGTAAACTTTGAAATTATCCTTTTAAAAGTCATATCACAAAATTTCACTGTCAAAACATAATTTATTTAGAAAGAGGTGTGACATCAGATGATAATTACCATGGTTCTAGTTTAGTGTTTAAAAAAATGAATGTATGCATATAAATATGAAAGGATTTCATTCATTAAAATATGAGAGATAATAATTTCTGTAATAACTGATTTGTTTCTGGATAGTGGAACGACAGATTATTTGCTTTTTAAATTTTACTTTCTGTAGTTAATATTTTTTTATTAACATAGTGGTACAAATTAATAGAACCCACTAGATAGTTCCACACATACATACAGAATACATATTCATCTGTTCTTGGTTTGATGCCACCTTCTCCCCTGACTCTGCAACATTTACTATGAAATTCCCCTCTTTCCTTGCTATCGCCTGTAAACTTACAATTTTAGATGTGCTGATCTTCAATTCACCCATCCTGTACCTCCCCTTCCCAGCTGTCAGACTGGATGGCAATACACTTCTCAGAGTCCTCATTAGTGCTGTGTGAGTTAACTAACACCTGTGAGTCACATACAGTGGGCCTTGGCACATAGGAAACACTGACAGGGTCATAAGTGCTATTGTTTTCTATTGCTTGTTTTCACCAAGAATATTGTTAAGCTTGAGAAAAGAGAAACATAAGTTATTATTGAAGAAGAAGCTAGAAACAAAGTATGTGAACCATATATGCTTTGTTGCCCAGAAAGCTCATGTAGAATTTCAAAGAAACCATACCAGATATACCAAAAACATTACCAATGGTTAGTCTGCAAGTACCACTTATTCTAGACACATCACTGAATCCTTCTCTTGCTCCAGCTACATGACCTCCAAGTTATGACTTGCATGAGGGAACTATTGGCAGTTAAATAGCCTCTGCACCTGGATTTTATCACTATGATGAAGATCTTGTCTTCATGACCAAGGCTGTGTAGTTCTTTGTTTGGACTGAAAAGTTTTATGTGTTGTCTTCAGAATTCATGTCTTGAAGAATGGCTTTCGGAACTTGCTGGAAGTGCTACAGCTGCATGAAGGGCCTTGTGGTATGAAATTCTTTAGTCAGGCAGAGAGCTCTCCAGGTGGATGTAGTGCCAGGACAGCAGCCCCAATGGTCTGGGTGGCTCAAAGACAACAGGCCAAGTGGGCTGACTGACTCAAGCTGCGTATGAGATGGGCAGGAGGGCATCCGACATCAGGGAGTGCCTTCTCAGGTCAATAAAATCACATCGATTGATTCTTCATCAAAACCATGAATGCAACTTTTGCAGTGTCTGTAGATTACATATGTGGATGATTGAAGTGGGGTGGGTTTGCTTGAAATCACTTGGTTAGGTAAATGGAAAGCTCAAGTAAGAGCTCAGGGATTTTTTGAGTAGCTTTGTTCCGAACTTGCACACATCTGTCCCTGAACCTGGCTGTCGTCTTGAGCACAGTATGAAGTGAATGAATGACCTCTCAGTGCTGCCACAAAACGACGTAGAAAAAAACCCCAGTTCTGGATGCTACTTCTTCCCACATGGCTTTAGAAGCTACGCTTGCTTCTCACTGTGACTTCCAAGTCTACAAACCAAAGTTTCTCAAGCAATCTCATGTCTATTTTGAAATTACTAGGAGACAGCTCAGTGGACAGACACATATACATTCCCACTGTTGAATATAGAGAAACATTATTTTACCACTCTGCAATACTGATAAAGAGGTACTTCACTTTAACTGATCTTTGCTCCATTCTAAACATCAGCTGGGCATTGAGAAAATTAAATACATCTAATATGCAGGATCATGGAAACATTTTATACTTTTGACTTTACTCATTGGTGGAATAAAATGTCTGATAAAATTAAGGGAAAGGCTTTTCGTTTAGCTCACAGTTGACAGCCCAGTTCATCTTTGCAGTGGTGGTAAAGCATGGGAGCTTGAGTTGCCCATCACATTGCGCCTGTCGTCAGGAAGCAAAGGGAAATGAATGCTAGATGCTTAGCTTGCTTCTTTGTATTCAATCTAGGATGTTAGTCCATGGAAAGATGTCACCCACATTTAGGGTCTTTTCACCTCAGGTACCCAGGCTGCAACTCTTCCATAGAGCTGCTCAGAGTGCATCTTCTAGGTGATTCTCAATGCTGTCAAGCTGGCAATGGAAATTAACCAGCACATTTCAAGAGTTGGCTAAGAGAACACAGGCACCACTGTGTCATGTCTGGCCTAAAGGAGTCCACATGCTGGATGGAGACAGAGGGAAAGGGACATTATCACATGGGGACAGTGGAGAAGGCAATGTGTGGGAGATTGTGGGTCCAGTCAGGTTGAGAGGGTAGAGAAGTGACCTCTCGAGAAAATGGCGCAGCATGAGGGCATGGGTTTGGGGATCAGGACTTGAGAGGGCACAGAGCACAGAGCATGGAAAAAAGAGAAGGTTGTAGGCAGGGCTTTTGGAAAGTAGGCGTCATGTGAGCCAAGGGTGATTATTATAGAACTTTTCATAAGTATGGAGGTAAATTATAAAGTTAAAAGGATCAACAACCAACAGGGGAGGTCTCCAGGTTTACCTCAGTGATTAGTGAAAGCAAAGGAAGCTGGAGAGCTGTTCTGAAGTCAGCTATAACTATTCCTAGCAGGTAGGAATCCTAACTTCCAGACTGACTGAGCAATGACATAGACCTCAAAAGATGGAGTTAGCCATGAAGGGAAGATCCTGCATTCAAGTTAGAAGCATTGGATATGCACTGCGCTCCTGACATGTTCAGCAAGCAAGATGACACAGAAATCTCAGGCAGTGTGTCCCAGAAACAGCACAGTTCAGGGGAAAGGATAGTTAGCTCAGGGAAAGGTGCCTGTCCACAATGGTAGCTTGGCAACAGAGAATCAGAGATTCTGAAGATCCCCGCTTCAGGAAATTAAATGACAAGGTAAGCCAAACACCTCACTGGTCACTCTAATCAGTTAGAATGTCACTTAGTCTACAAGACTGTAGCTAACCTTCAGTGAAAGTCTAGTTCTCTTAGGCCATGCTTGTGCTTCTGTCATGTGGGACCACCAAAGGTGGAGTGCATAGTCTGAAGACACAGAGAGGTATAGCCAGGTGTGGCACTGTACCCCCACTGTGTGGCATTCCCACTGTGTCTGACATGGGGAAAAGGCACCAGGAATGAATTGGAGTTAGGCAGTCCTGGCTGGGCTGCTGACACAGAAGTACTCTTGTCAATGAGAGTCCTTCTTGGGGACAATGATGATTTTTCAGTAGTGGGCTCCACCAAGACCACTTTGTTTCAGAATTGTCCAGTTAGCGTCTAGAACCTTTCATTCTTATAGGAGGTAAATCACTATCATCATCGGGGAGCACCAGCTTTTTGGAAAACCAAGTTAAACTCTGCTGCCCTAGGGAGTTGGAGTAACAGAAAATGATTTCTCTCTTTCTCTCTCCCTCTCCCTCTCCCTCTCCCTCCCTTTCCCTCTCTCTCTCTCTCTCTCTATCCCTCTCTATCCTCCCTCTCCCTCTCTATCCCCCATCTCTCCCCCTTCCCCCTCTCCCCCCTATCTTTCTCTCTCTCTCTCCCTCTCTCCTTTTTGTTCTTTAATATTGAATAGCACAAGAGAAGGCCTGTAACTCCAACTTCCCACAAATGTGTTTTGACTACATCCCTGGGGCCTTCTCCCATTTCAGTGTGTCTACAATGGAGCCTCTATACGGGCCTCACTCAGTATTCCAAGGGTGTCTCCAACGGTGCTTTCTAAATACTCAATTCTTCTCCCTGCTCATTCTCAGCTCCTCTTCTGTAAGCAGGTGGAGGGCTGGGTCCCAGACAGAGGATGTTGCTTTTGAACAATGTTATTTTGCCAACTCCTGTTGCCTCTTTGGGCGTAAGAGACCAAGAATTACCTTCTGGGGTTAGGGTGGGGTATTTTCAGAAAGTTAAAGGAAACAGATGTCTAAGATATCGTTCCTTTTAGATATTTAAGCCTCTATTAGGACAGTCCGACTGGACTTGAACATGAAGTGTTTCTTTAAACAAAAAAGGTAAAGGCAGCTGTGTAAACTAATCACTGAAAACAGTGTGTTAGCATGTGTGAAGAGCATGTATGAAGAGCATGTATGAAGAGCATGTATGAAGAGCATGTATGAAGAGCATGTATGAAGAGCATGTATGAAGAGCATGTATGAAGAGCATGTATGAAGAGCATGTATGAAGAGCATGCCAGGATTTCATGGAATAGAAATCATTTTAATGTATTGACTAGAACTGACTTTTAAATGTATAAGTTATTTAAATTATAGGGAATTAAGGTGAATAACTCATACTTGCAGTCATATTCCCAGCCAATGGCTTAGAAGCAGAAGTTCTCTCTTAAAGTGGCCAAGGCCTTCTGGAAACTGTCAAGGTGCACTTCTCAAAAACTCAGGGAAGATGTTAAAGTTTTATGCAGGTTGAAGTAAGAAACAAATGAACTCTGTGGCAGCACCTTTAGGCATATGGATAAAGCAGATGAATATAGTCCACGATGGAGTGGTAGGGTTGGTGCTAATAAAGACCCATGGTGTGCCTTAGAAACACAAGGGGAGCAGGAAACTACCCAGCACTCGGGCTTAGTGGGAAGAGCAGTGGTGAAAGGAGGGGGCATTAGAAATAAGTTTTGCAAGCCAGAGTTATATAGTGAGCAAAACCAGAGAGCCAGATGGTTATTATCAGTTAGAAATACCTAAAAGAGGACAGGAGATGAATGAATGCTGACTATCTGCCTGGCTGTGTTCATTCCAGTCACTATCAACGTCAGCCTTCGTACAACAGGACCTATGTGCCAAGGGCTAGTTTCAATACTCAAAATCGAATTAGAAAGAATGGGCTTGTTTGCCATGCTGCTGAAGTTAACAGTCAGGAAAATGCTGTCAGCCATTGCTTGGCTTAAAAAATACAAAATGTGCATAAAATGAAATGTTACACAGTCTTTTAAAACAAAATGTGGGTCTAGTGAATCCTAGCACTCAGGAGGGAGAGGCAGGGGAATTAAGAGTTCTAGGCCAGTCTGGGCTATTAGGGGGAATCTCATCTCACAAACAAAACTAAAATAATACAAAAAACAAAACAAACAAAAAACCCACCACAGTGATAGAAAGAATGATAGCTGAGTGGTAGATCATTTGCCTAGTATACACAAGGCCCTGAGTTCAACATACACACACACACACACACACACACACACACACACACACACACACACA
>JADRCD010245699.1:0-18987 GCA_019843815.1 Montemys delectorum | reverse complement strand
CACTCAAAGTTCTAATTTAAGGATTTGGGTATTAAGAATTTTTTTTTAATGATCTTTGAAGCAGGTGAAGTGGCAGAATCTACTCTTGCATGTGCATTATTTCTTCCTAGAAGAGCAAAAGAGAATAAATATGTAATTCAACCACATTCTTCAAATAATAATGAAAATATTTCCAAGCTCCAGGGCTGATGCAAGTAGCTTTTTTTCAGTTATTTTATTCAAGAGTAATATGTAGCTGTGAAAGATTCAGTTAGCCCATCCTTATCCTTGGACATTATTTTCTCTAGATTTGTATATCATTTTAAAATAAATCGGTTCTTATACTGATGCAGCTTAACTTTTACATGTTTTTTAACTCAGCAAACCTGGCACTAGTCATGGCAAACAAATTTCTTTGACTATAAAAAGTAAAAATGACCTTCTCAGGCAGCAGTAATGGGCAATGCCTGATTTCACACACACATTACAGTAGAGCAACATGGCCATTTTATAGACTTAAACTACAGGATTTAGTGTCTGACCTTCTGTGGCACGAGATTTTAAGGAGTTGGACAAGCTCTTGCTGGGCCTGCACTCTGGTTATTGACATTTACCTTTACTTCCTTCTGACACCTTAGCTTTCTGCCAGCTGACCCTCTGCATATTCTGCTCAGCTCATAGTTGATCAATAAGGCAAAACTCAGGGAACTTCCAGTGACATGGGTTGCACCCCAGAGTATGTGCACACAGTAACCACCAAAGTATGATTTAAAAGATTTAGGGTACAACTTTTAAAGGAATTCAGAAATATCAGGATCCCTAAAGAGTAACATACTTAATAACTGTTTAGTTCCAAAGTCTTGCCATCCCAGTGGCTTTTTTAGTTAAAATATTAAAATTCATATTACTTCCATGGTTGTATCAGGAAAATAAGTTTGAAAGCAAAGTTTTGTGTCTTTGTATTGTTAAAAATCTCAGATGTTTAAGGAACAAGGATGATAGGGAGACATAACTACCATGGGATATAACATTTTCCCCGGTAGAGGCAGACTGAAACACTAGTTACAAAGCATACCTCTGACTTCCTGATTCCTACACAGACAGACATGTCACTTTACAGAAAATCCCCGCATGCAATCTGATGATGTGTATATGGAAGTCATTCTTTTTTTTTGTAAATGACACTATGGAACCAGAGTGTTTCTCAGCTTCTTTAGAATGTATGACTTTCTAACAGTACAGAGAAAAAAGTTCTCTCTGTTGAATTTGTATTCAAAGACCATCTGCAGACAGGGACAAGAGCAGTGATAGGGGATCTAAGCTGCGTCCTGTGGGTTCGTCTGCTGGAACTTTCCGCATTTAAAAGGAAATATTTGGTACAGATACTGATGTCTAAATAGAAATGAGGCATTCAGTTTGTTTTGAGCTTTCTCTTGGGGCTGTGTAATATCATGGTAGCTGCCATGCTAATGTGTGGACTCAATATGGTGGCCCTCAGAAGTAGGCAGGAACAGGCTTCATGTGTTACCCCTGGAGAGATGAAGGCTGGGTGATGGAAACCTGCCCCAACATCTGTGAAAACAGCATGTGAGTGAGGTCATTACCTACCCTATTCTTTAGCTCCCTAGTAAACTGTTTAGTTGGGTATCCTGGTTCAAAATTTTGTTAATCTGACATAGGCCAGTTTTATCTAAGGAGAGGGAACTTAATTGAGAAAATTCCTCCAGAAGATTTCCCCATGGGCAAGTCTGTGGAGCCTTTTCTTGATTAATGAGTAATATGGGAAAGCCCATCTCATTGGAGGTGGCGCCACCACCGGGCAGGTGGTCCTGAGTGGTGTAACAAGGCAGATTAAACAGACCTTGGCGAGCAAGGCAGTAAGTAGCATTCCTCCATGGCCTCTGCTTCAGTTCCTGTCGTGACTTCCGTCAGTCAGGATAGAGTATGATCTGACAGCTGTAAGGTGAAATAAATTCTCCCTCCCCCAAGATTCTGTTGGTCACAGTTATAACAGCAATAGAACCCTAAGACAGATGTGTTCGTCCAGTTGACTTTCTGCTGTACAGACACCTAGTACAAGCACTTCGACTCCTGTCTGGGTCAGTTGTCTGCTTTTCAAAAAATACCTATACTTATAATCCTTGCTGTTACCTTCTTTTTAAAAAAGAACAGAGGCTCTGGCCTCACTAGGGTCTGGGATTGATGAATCAGAGATCAGTGTGAGGAACTTGTAGACAGTGCCTGATGATACCAGAGGGTACCGGGTGATTTGTTTTCTAAAGGTGTGTGTGTACCTTGGTTTAAGTCAGCCTTTACATGTGGTGTATGTTTTATTATTCTAAAGTTTCAGTTATTTGGCAATTATCTTAATATATCTTATTTAGACATTTACTTTTATCTGGGAAAAATATCTTTTTGTTGTTGTTGTTGTTTTTTTGTTTTTTTGTTTTGTTTTGTTTTTTGAGACAGGGTTTCTCTGTGTAGTCCTGGCTGTCCTGGAACTCACTCTGGAGACCAGGCTGGCCTCGAACTCAGAAATCCACCTGCCTCTGCCTCCCAAGTGCTGGGATTATAGACGTGCGCCACCACCGCCCGAAAAATATCTTTCTTCAAACTGTCAGTCATAGCAGTATTGAGTAACTGTAGATGGTGCCTGCAGCCCTGGCCTAGAGTGCGCCTCTAAAGCATGGACACTGAATTCAGAAGCTGACTTCTTTGAGTGTGAGAAGTATGATTCACCTAGAAAGTACTTTTTTCCCCTATAAATAGAAGCTCTGGGACCCAGCAACCAGTTGGAAGCTGGTTATGGATGCTGGAAGCCTTGGACTTTTAGCAAGCAAGGAAAGGACTTCTTGGATACCAATGAGGAAGGCCTGTAGAAAAGAGCCAAACTGGTCTCTACATTTAGTTACTCTCATGAGCCCAAAGTAACTGAAGATAAATGTGTGGACCAGCCAATAGTTACATGCCAAACATAAATGTCCCACTGCATTGCATATATACAACTTGACATTTTCAGCTCTGTATATAGCTTTTGGTGTCTGCAGATAAATGTAAGGAACTACATTATTTTAACTCTGTTAACATCCTTCCTGATAGCCTTGTACACATTGATTATTAAGTGCCAGGTAATGGTGGTATACCCCATTAATCCCAACACTCAGGAGGCAGAGGCAGGCAGATCTCTGACTTTAAGGCCCGCCTCATCTGCAGAGTGAGTTCCAGGACAGCTAGGCCTATGCAGAGAACCCCTGTCTGAAACACAAACAAACAAACAAAGAGTAAGTTTTATTAGGTTGAATTCATCTGCATTGTCAGAACAAAACCCTGATTCTTGATTCCTTCCCCAGCGAGATGACTTGATCTTGTCTGTGTCCTTAGTTTAGAGTAACATAAACCCTCTTAGTTTAAGGGAGGACAAGTCTTATCAGCAACAGATGATTGTTAACACAATGAGTTATAGTGAATTTGTTTTACCTGTAGTACAACTAGTGAACAACAAAGAGCTTTTATGTTATCCATTTTTCTTACTAAAATATTATTTTATTGTTCTTACGTATTTAGAATTTCTCATAAGGTTGTCTTTATTTTATCTAAAATTTAAAATAGACATATAATGCTTTATTCAAATGCTTCGATAATTTAATGTTTATCAAAAAGTTAAGAGTCGACATGAACAGTGGTTAACATAAGAACATTTATTGGGCTAAAGATACAGAGTGCTTGTCTAATATATGTGAGTCCAAGTTCTAGCTCCAGCAGTGCACAGAAAGAATGAGATAGACCATAGGAGCCCTGTGGGAGGGAGAACCCAGGAAGTGAACTGGGAAACACGTGCAATGGTCAAGTGGGAAATCATTCTGAGAGAGAAATGGCGAGCATGGCAGCCCTGTGGTAGGAATGAGACAAGCCAACCATGCAGCTAGGACAGACATGCACAGTGCACAAGGGCCTGATAGATTGTGATTGCACTGGGAAGCCATTGGAGTCCTTTAAACATGGACTGAATGGAATAGCATCATACTGAGAGAGAGAGAGAGAGAGAGAATTAACCCTCCTATCAAGTGAAGAGTGAATGCTGAGTACAGTGGAACCAATTCCAAATGTTTGCAGCCACAGGGAATGGTCACCAGAGCTGAGACTGTCACAGTTCACCAGATGGGCATCAGGATTCATAGTGCATCTTGGTAGAAGTGCTAGTGGAATGGAGAGAGAGTCTCCAAGGACTACTGGGGTTTCTGTTTGTTTTCTGTTAACCTGAGTCTTAATAGTGTGGATCCATATCTAAGGAAGATGAAGAGTAGGTCTGCATGGCAGGAGGTGTGCATGGGGTGGGGGAGTCATGTGTTCTACAGTGAGCACAGGAAGTTTAGTGATCTGGTCAGCACCCATGTCAAGAAATGGCAGAGAAACATACAGCTTTAGATCTCGGTAGAGAGAGGCAAATGTGAAAGTATAGTTTGAAAAATGATAAAAATCATGAGAACCAGGTGGTATGTCCCATGGGGAACCGAGTGTAAATTGAGAAAGATGCCAAGGACTGAGTTTTAGGCACCCTGCCAGCTAGAAATAGGAGCTCCAAAGAAAAGTGAAAGGACTAGCCAGTGAGACAGACAGGAACATACGGCCTATACAAAAGACCCGTGGAATCAGGATTCATGAACTTTCAAGAATAGGGGGTGTTACTGTGTTATATGGTGCCTGGGGTGTAAGATGAACAGAGTGGTCCTGGTGTGACTGGGATGTTGGCTGCTGGTGGATCTGATAAGCAGCATTTCAGTGAAGCAGGAAGATATGAGCCTGACTCGAAAGGTATAGGAGAGGAAGATAAGAAGGCTGCGAGTTTCCATGGAAACAAGATGCAGCCATGGTAGCATGGGGGTTTGTGGGGGGGCATAACATCAAGAGATGCCTGCTTAGGGTTTTTGTCTTTGAGTGTGTTTATGTGGTTTCCATGTTGGCAGATAGCTATGTATATATGTATATATGCACATGCATGTTAAGACCAGGGCTTGATACAAGAATTTTCCTAAGTCGTTCTCTTTCTTATATACTGGAGCAAGGTCTCTCACTCATCAGCTCAGCTAGTCTAGCCAGCAAACCTTCAATGGTGGGTCTTCCTCTGACACTCACATGCTTGGGCTATAGGTGAACCGTCCTGCTCAGCACCTACTGAGGGGACTGAGGGCCTGTCTCGGTTCTCACTGTTGTGTGTCCAGTGCTTTTACCCATCGATCCGCCTCCCCATCCTCCAACCTAGGTGTTAAGTAGAAAATAGGAACACACTTGGGTGCTTGTAGGAATGATTCAGAGAAAGGAAAACACTTAGGACAGAGCAAGGGGATGGAGGAATGTGTCCAGAACACAAGTCCCTGGCTGATCATAGTTCAAGTCCCACAGATAAAGCCGGGGCAGGACTTGGCAAAGGGAGGAGGTCTTTCTTGCTATAGAAGTTCTTAGTACACCATTCTGTGATTTTGTTTCTGTGTCCTTCTTTATAATCCAGTTAGAAATCCCCTAAAGCCAGAGACGATTGACTGTCTACTTGAACTTTGAGCTACTTACACAAGGGTCATTACATAGAAGGCTCTCTTTATATTCCTTGTTTTCTTCCAATTTTTTTTTTCACATTGTTTAGAGTGAGGTCTAGTCATGTCTGTGTGATACCAGGAACTTGTGGTGTCAGGTATGTTAGGCAAGTACTCTACAGTTTAAACACATCCTCAGCCCAGCACCTCTCTTTTTATAATACGAAAATCCAAATTCTAAAAGCAAATGTAGGTTCATCACAATCTTAAAAGCAGTTAACATTATCCAAAATTGTAAACTTTGAAATTATCCTTTTAAAAGTCATATCACAAAATTTCACTGTCAAAACATAATTTATTTAGAAAGAGGTGTGACATCAAATGATAATTACCATGGTTCTACTTTAGTGTTTAAAAAAATGAATGTATGCATATAAATATGAAAGGATTTCATTCATTAAAATATGAGAGGTAATAATTTCTGTAATAACTGATTTGTTTCTGGATAGTGGAATGACAGATTATTTGCTTTTTAAATTTTACTTTCTGTAGTTAATATTTTTTTATTAACATAGTGGTACAAATTAATAGAACCCACTAGATAGTTCCACACATACATACAGAATACATATTCATCTGTTCTTGGTTTGATGCCACCTTCTCCCCTGACTCTGCAACATTTACTATGAAATTCCCCTCTTTCCTTGCTATCGCCTGTAAACTTACAATTTTAGATGTGCTGATCTTCAATTCACCCATCCTGTACCTCCCCTTCCCAACTGTGAGACTGGATGGCAATACACTTCTCAGAGTCCTCATGAGTGCTGTGTGAGTTAACTAACACCTGTGAGTCACATACAGTGGGCCTTGGCACATAGGAAACACTGACAGGGTCATAAGTGCTATTGTTTTCTATTGCTTGTTTTCACCAAGAATATTGTTAAGCTTGAGAAAAGAGAAACATAAGTTATTATTGAAGAAGGAGCTAGAAACAAAGTATGTGAACCATATATGCTTTGTTGCCCAGAAAGCTCATGTAGAATTTCAAAGAAACCATACCAGATATACCAAAAACATTACCAATGGTTAGTCTGCAAGTACCACTTATTCTAGACACATCACTGAATCCTTCTCTTGCTCCAGCTACATGACCTCCAAGTCATGACTTGCATGAGGGAACTATTGGCAGTTAAATAGCCTCTACACCTGGATTTTATCACTATGATGAAGATCTTGTCTTCATGACCAAGGCTGTGTAGTTCTTTGTTTGGACTGAAAAGTTTTATGTGTTGTCTTCAGAATTCATGTCTTGAAGAATGGCTTTCGGAACTTGCTGGAAGTGCTACAGCTGCATGAAGGGCCTTGTGGTATGAAATTCTTTAGTCAGGCAGAGAGCTCTCCAGGTGGATGTAGTGCCAGGACAGCAGCCCCAATGGTCTGGGTGGCTCAAAGACAACAGGCCAAGTGGGCTGACTGACTCAAGCTGCGTATGAGATGGGCAGGAGGGCATCCGACATCAGGGAGTGCCTTCTCAGGTCAATAAAATCACATCGATTGATTCTTCATCAAAACCATGAATGCAACTTTTGCAGTGTCTGTAGATTACATATGTGGATGATTGAAGTGGGGTGGGTTTGCTTGAAATCACTTGGTTAGGTAAATGGAAAGCTCAAGTAAGAGCTCAGGGATTTTTTGAGTAGCTTTGTTCCGAACTTGCACACATCTGTCCCTGAACCTGGCTGTCGTCTTGAGCACAGTATGAAGTGAATGAATGACCTCTCAGTGCTGCCACAAAACGACGTAGAAAAAAACCCCAGTTCTGGATGCTACTTCTTCCCACATGGCTTTAGAAGCTACGCTTGCTTCTCACTGTGACTTCCAAGTCTACAAACCAAAGTTTCTCAAGCAATCTCATGTCTATTTTGAAATTACTAGGAGACAGCTCAGTGGACAGACACATATACATTCCCACTGTTGAATATAGAGAAACATTATTTTACCACTCTGCAATACTGATAAAGAGGTACTTCACTTTAACTGATCTTTGCTCCATTCTAAACATCAGCTGGTCATTGAGAAAATTAAATACATCTAATATGCAGGATCATGGAAACATTTTATACTTTTGACTTTACTCATTGGTGGAATAAAATGTCTGATAAAATTAAGGGAAAGGCTTTTCGTTTAGCTCACAGTTGACAGCCCAGTTCATCTTTGCAGTGGTGGTAAAGCATGGGAGCTTGAGTTGCCCATCACATTGCGCCTGTCGTCAGGAAGCAAAGGGAAATGAATGCTAGATGCTTAGCTTGCTTCTTTGTATTAATCCAGGATGTTAGTCCATGGAAAGATGTCACCCACATTTAGGGTCTTTTCACCTCAGGTACCCAGGCTGCAACTCTTCCATAGAGCTGCTCAGAGTGCGTCTTCTAGGTGATTCTCAATGCTGTCAAGCTGGCAATGGAAATTAACCAGCACATTTCAAGAGTTGGCTAAGAGAACACAGGCACCACTGTGTCATGTCTGGCCTAAAGGAGCCCACATGCTGGATGGAGACAGAGGGAAAGGGACATTATCACATGGGGACAGTGGAGAAGGCAATGTGTGGGAGATTGTGGGTCCAGTCAGGTTGAGAGGGTAGAGAAGTGACCTCTCGAGAAAATGGCGCAGCATGAGGGCATGGGTTTGGGGATCAGGACTTGAGAGGGCACAGAGCACAGAGCATGGAAAAAAGAGAAGGTTGTAGGCAGGGCTTTTGGAAAGTAGGCGTCATGTGAGCCAAGGGTGATTATTATAGAACTTTTCATAAGTATGGAGGTAAATTATAAAGTTAAAAGGATCAACAACCAACAGGGGAGGTCTCCAGGTTTACCTCAGTGATTAGTGAAAGCAAAGGAAGCTGGAGAGCTGTTCTGAAGTCAGCTATAACTATTCCTAGCAGGTAGGAATCCTAACTTCCAGACTGACTGAGCAATGACATAGACCTCAAAAGATGGAGTTAGCCGTGGAGGGAAGATCCTGCATTCAAGTTAGAAGCATCGGATATGCACTGCGCTCCTGACATGTTCAGCAAGCAAGATGACACAGAAATCTCAGGCAGTGTGTCCCAGAAACAGCACAGTTCAGGGGAAAGGATAGTTAGCTCAGGGAAAGGTGCCTGTCCACAATGGTAGCTTGGCAACAGAGAATCAGAGATTCTGAAGATCCCCGCTTCAGGAAATTAAATGACAAGGTAAGCCAAACACCTCACTGGTCACTCTAATCAGTTAGAATGTCACTTAGTCTACAAGACTGTAGCTAACCTTCAGTGAAAGTCTAGTTCTCCTAGGCCATGCTTGTGCTTCTGTCATGTGGGACCACCAAAGGTGGAGTGCATAGTCTGAAGACACAGAGAGGTATAGCCAGGTGTGGCACTGTACCCCCACTGTGTGGCATTCCCACTGTGTCTGACATGGGGAAAAGGCACCAGGAATGAATTGGAGTTAGGCAGTCCTGGCTGGGCTGCTGACACAGAAGTACTCTTGTCAATGAGAGTCCTTCTTGGGGACAATGATGATTTTTCAGTAGTGGGCTCCACCAAGACCACTTTGTTTCAGAATTGTCCAGTTAGCGTCTAGAACCTTTCATTCTTATAGGAGGTAAATCACTATCATCATCGGGGAGCACCAGCTTTTTGGAAAACCAAGTTAAACTCTGCTGCCCTAGGGAGTTGGAGTAACAGAAAATGATTTCTCTCTTTCTCTCTCCCTCTCCCTCTCCCTCTCCCTCCCTTTCCCTCTCTCTCTCTCTCTCTCTATCCCTCTCTATCCTCCCTCTCCCTCTCTATCCCCCATCTCTCCCCCTTCCCCCTCTCCCCCCTATCTTTCTCTCTCTCTCTCCCTCTCTCCTTTTTGTTCTTTAATATTGAATAGCACAAGAGAAGGCCTGTAACTCCAACTTCCCACAAATGTGTTTTGGCTACATCCCTGGGGCCTTCTCCCATTTCAGTGTGTCTACAATGGAGCCTCTATACGGGCCTCACTCAGTATTCCAAGGGTGTCTCCAACGGTGCTTTCTAAATACTCAATTCTTCTCCCTGCTCATTCTCAGCTCCTCTTCTGTAAGCAGGTGGAGGGCTGGGTCCCAGACGGAGGATGTTGCTTTTGAACAATGTTCTTTTGCCAACTCCTGTTGCCTCTTTGGGCGTAAGAGACCAAGAATTACCTTCTGGGGTTAGGGTGGGGTATTTTCAGAAAGTTAAAGGAAACAGATGTCTAAGACATCGTTCCTTTTAGATATTTAAGCCTCTATTAGGACAGTCCGACTGGACTTGAACATGAAGTGTTTCTTTAAACAAAAAAGGTAAAGGCAGCTGTGTAAACTAATCACTGAAAACAGTGTGTTAGCATGTGTGAAGAGCATGTATGAAGAGCATGTATGAAGAGCATGCCAGGATTTCATGGAATAGAAATCATTTTAATGTATTGACTAGAACTGACTTTTAAATGTATAAGTTATTTAAATTATAGGGAATTAAGGTGAATAACTCATACTTGCAGTCATATTCCCAGCCAATGGCTTAGAAGCAGAAGTTCTCTCTTAAAGTGGCCAAGGCCTTCTGGAAACTGTCAAGGTGCACTTCTCAAAAACTCAGGGAAGATGTTAAAGTTTTATGCAGGTTGAAGTAAGAAACAAATGAACTCTGTGGCAGCACCTTTAGGCATATGGATAAAGCAGATGAATATAGTCCACGATGGAGTGGTAGGGTTGGTGCTAATAAAGACCCATGGTGTGCCTTAGAAACACAAGGGGAGCAGGAAACTACCCAGCACTCGGGCTTAGTGGGAAGAGCAGTGGTGAAAGGAGGGGGCATTAGAAATAAGTTTTGCAAGCCAGAGTTATATAGTGAGCAAAACCAGAGAGCCAGATGGTTATTATCAGTTAGAAATACCTAAAAGAGGACAGGAGATGAATGAATGCTGACTATCTGCCTGGCTGTGTTCATTCCAGTCACTATCAACGTCAGCCTTCGTACAACAGGACCTATGTGCCA
This sequence comes from Montemys delectorum, assembly GCA_019843815.1. Lineage (NCBI taxonomy): Eukaryota > Metazoa > Chordata > Mammalia > Rodentia > Muridae > Montemys > Montemys delectorum. The sequence continues at coordinate 8,451 of JADRCD010245699.1, read as the reverse complement.
AGGGCTAGTTTCAATACTCAAAATCGAATTAGAAAGAATGGGCTTGTTTGCCATGCTGCTGAAGTTAACAGTCAGGAAAATGCTGTCAGCCATTGCTTGGCTTAAAAAATACAAAATGTGCATAAAATGAAATGTTACACAGTCTTTTAAAACAAAATGTGGGTCTAGTGAATCCTAGCACTCAGGAGGGAGAGGCAGGGGAATTAAGAGTTCTAGGCCAGTCTGGGCTATTAGGGGGAATCTCATCTCACAAACAAAACTAAAATAATACAAAAAACAAAACAAACAAAAAACCCACCACAGTGATAGAAAGAATGATAGCTGAGTGGTAGATCATTTGCCTAGTATACACAAGGCCCTGAGTTCAACATACACACACACACACACACACACACACGCGCACACACACACACGCGCACGCGCATGCATACAAACACACACACATGTATATACATAAACACCTGTTCACACATGTTTGCACACAGACAGACACAAAAGAGAGAGATGGAGGCAGAGGACAGAGGTACAGATCAAGAGTAACAGAAGTGATTAATACTATTACAGGTTTGTTGCATGTTGTTGAAGGAGGGGAAAATCATCGTAACCTGGACTTGTTTGCCCTTGTCTGTCCCCTGTGAGAATGTAAGCCTCACAGGACACTGAGCACCTTGGGATCAGTGGATAAGTGATGAGAGATGCTTATCCATAATCATTTCTGATATGTTGGGAAGCAGTCAGTCTCTTTTATCATTTTCCATGGATTTTTGTATGAGTTTATATCACTTTACAATCGTATGATACTTATTTTTATAAACTTTTTTATAATAATGGTGCCACACAGTAATGTTATCAATTTGCTTTTGATTAGGTCTTCTCTCCTGACTCAGCCTTGCCAAAGAGACCACATAAAAGGATAGGTTCAATAGTACCAATGTGCTTGGTCCATTGTTAAGAAATACATAGGTAGAGAAAAATCCATAAAAGAAATGGTGTGTTCCCCCACAGAGATTATTATGTGGCATGGCACCCCAAAGTTATCCTCGGATGTCTCCTTGTCATGTCTGTTAAATGCAGAGTTTTAGGAAGGCTGGAAAGAGTACTTGCCAGGGTCTCGCCTGTAACAAGGGCTCAATGACAGCAGCTACTGTTGTTACTCAAAGGGTAACTTATGCAGAGGACATCAGAGGACTTGCAGAGAGAAAGAAACCAGTAAACGCTTAGCCTGGGCATGAGAGAATGGAGAGAGAGAGCTTTGTAACAAGCTATGGACAAACCTGTCATTGGGGAAGGAAGGACTGACAGCGCCTGCAGGAGTGGACCATTCCTGACTGCACAGGAGGGAGGAGGCTGTGCTGGGAGGCTGTCATTGCAGGAGCCCTCAAAGGTCTGGCTGCACTGGATTGCACTAGCCACTCCTAATGTAATTTTTCTGAGGCACCAATTAAGTGAGGCAGAAGGAGACGTATATTGACATTGCTTCCCTAACCCCACAAGGCCTGAAGTTGTAGCACAGATTGTGTCCAAAGCAGGGATATGCAAGTAATCCAGCACCTTCCCTGAGAGAAAGATCATGGCACACTCGCACCCTTTCTCTTCAGCCCTCCATGTCTACTCACTTCGGTGTGCTTCATGGCTGGGATATAAATCGGTGCCTTTAGACATTAGCAATAGCATGCAGGACAAAATAAATAAGAGAACTTAGAATCTGTGTCCTATATGTACTCTAGTGCTACTATCATGGTTCATAGAGAGTAACAAAGTCATCCTTTACTGACACATAATACAGTATTTTTCCCTAATAACACAAACACCCAAACATATCTGTGGCTCTGATTCTGGAGAAGGGCTTTATAGGTAGTAGAAATATAAGAATGAACAAATTGTGGCCTCAGTTTTCCTTTCATGCTGTCAATGATAGCTCAGTTTTCAAGGAGCTCACTGGGCTCCTTATACTGGCAAGAATGGGTCTGGTGGGGCAGCTCTCACCAAACCCTACAGGAACTTGATTCCTTTGAATCTAAAGACTGCGTCTTCTAACCGAAGGCTCAGGCAGGCTGGTTTGGGGTGGTGGGTCTCCAAGCCCACTGCTACTTGGAAAAGAATGTATTTTATGAAAATCCCCTCAGAGGGCCTACTGGTGGGAGGTGATGACGGCCCCTTCCTGCACCTCCCAGGGAACCTCTTCCCCTTTCAAGTGCCTATGTCCGGTTCTGCATATTTTTATTTCTGGAGTCGGTAATAATTCCACAGCAGAGAACACTGGTTTAGGAATACTGTAGAAACTGGTCAGCTAAGTCTACCCTGACGAGAGCTTGTTTATTCCGAGCCACATAGTCCCTTAGAATCAAGCGAGTATTTCTTCCCTTTGTAAGATTCTTGGACTCGATAAACTAACTGAAATTGACAAACTGACCTCTTCTAAACTTACAAACTTGAAAATGTAGCCCCACTCAACAAAAAGAGGAAACTTACATGAGAATATTTCTTTAACAATTGTATTGGCATATGGTTTTCAGCTGAAGGTGAATCTGTGGATATAAATAGTGAAAAGTTGCAAAGAACGTGAAAGCATGCAAACTTGCTGCAGGGAAGGGAACACCTTTAAAATGCCGCCTATGGCCGTTTACAGCTTGTCGTTTTAGGCATAAACACAGCAAAGATGCTCTGGGTAGATTAAAGTGTGCTGCAGAACACTCTGTAGGTATAGTCCTATGGGGCTCATTCTTCTCAGGTGGCAGCAGGGGTAAAAAGAAAGTGACTACAGGGAGGGATAAAAGGTCCTCTGGTCTGCCAGACTCTGCCAGCAAGGCTTCGGTGGAAAGAATGGTTCTAAGGAGAAAGCGATTATTCACAGCAAGCCTTGAGTCGGTGTCACTGTGAAAAATTCCTCTCTAGTACATACTCTCAGCAGGAATAATAGATCTAAAAGAAAGGAAACAAGACTTACAAAGAACGCTGTCTGCTGCCAGTGACAAATTATGTGTGCAGAAATGATGGGCAAGCCCATTGAAAATCGAGAAATCGGTTCAGCAGTAAATCAAAGCTTACATGGAAGAGTGGCCTGCTGGTTGACTTAACCAGGGGCTTTCATTAAATGAGCCCTGAGTCCTCTCACCAAGCAGTGTGGATAAAAATTATTCTATCCTTGAACTTGCCGCTTTAGTCTCCCATTCTCATGCTCTGAGTTCCATAATATAATGTAAAGTGCATGCAATAACTAATGACAAAATTACATACTGTAATGGGAAAGAGACTCAGACACTAACATGTCACCCTGTGCTGTAAAAGGCCATCGCCTTTCTCACTAACTGAATAATATGGTTATCAGCTTTTCCATACAAAATCAGTGCTGGAGCGTAGCTCCACTGGAACCCCTGGTGCTGTTGGACAAGCTCCATCCAGAAAGTTGGATAGCCCAGCAGCACACCACAAACTTAGCGTGTGGGAAGTCCCCCAAAGTTAATTACAGATGAATCTTGCACCCAATTGTACTGTATTCGTTGAACTTGTAAGGAAAAATATTTTATATATTGGTATCATTAGATTAAATGTAGCTACATCATAGCTGTTTATTAGATTCATCCATTAACATTAGAGACACAGCATGGAAATATTTTAAATAAGCCCATGTTGTCTTAAAAGTTTATTTTCAGTTCTTTCTGACTTATATTAAGCAAGACTTTTCACCCTAAGGTTGACAGTGTGGATAAAGACAAATAGATTATATTAAATCTATAATCATGTAGTAACGAAGGTATTCATGGTGAGAAGGAAGCCCAGGCCAAGAGAGACATACACATATTTATTAAGACTGTGCCTCCAAGTTTGAGTTTGTAGAAAGCTACACATTCTGTCTGTTTCTTATTGAATCACAGTCCTGAGACAGCCTTTGACTAATATTTGTGCCTGCCCTTCATGAAATCCCTCTGTGACCTTGAAAGCCACATGCTGAAGTATTATTAAGTTGACATCCTATTTTAATTAGCAAAATTTAAAGGTATTAATACAAAAATGTTTAAATTTTGAAGTGTTTTTCCATCTTCTAGTTGTTTGTAAATAAGGCAGTGCTGGCAGGGTATTTTGATATTTTAATGATCATAAATATCTATCCCAATTATATCGTATACCCAAGGTAGAGTTGAAAAGCTTCAACTTATCTTTTGCCTTAATGTGCTATCTGTAGGCACGTTCAGTAAACACTTTAATCTCCATGTATTTTATGGCTGTTAGTACAAACAGATTCAGAACAAAATAGCAAACAGCTTACCTTTGTTAAAGCTGCTATAAATCAAATCTTGGGTTTCTGACCCAAGACTCTAGCTCTTCCTCCTAATATAAACATAAATAGAGTTAAATTCCCCCCTCACTTAGGTAAGCCCCAAAGCGAAGGGCAGGCACAAATCTACTCAAAGGCTGTCTCAGGAGTGTGAGACAATAAGAAACAGGCAGAATATGTAGCTTTGTACAAACTCAATAATGGATACTGTAGCTGCTCTTGCCAGTCTCTGAGATTTGAAGTCCGTCTGCTTTCTCACTGACTAGCTCGCTTGTATCATCATATTTCTATCACAACAGATAACTGAAATTGAAATTTTGATTTAGCATATGCATCGAGGCCAGTGGTCTACTGGGCTGCTCATATAGAGCAAGAATTTAAGGATCGATATTTTCTGGGTTTGTTTTAACTCTGTATCTTGTATGTCCACACATTCTCCAACGGGGTGGGGTGGGGTGGGGGCTAAATTTCAAAAGTCCCTTGTTTTTCAATGCCTTAACGACAGGCAACATGCAAGGAAGTTGTGAGTGTCACTGGCATGTTCCAGGTAGACGCTGGGTAGGTCCTTGCTAGCCAGTGCCAGTATGAGAGGGCTGTTGATTTCATGTCTGCCCTGTCACCAGGGGTTGGGTTTGTTCTGTGGTGCCAAGTTAAGGGAGTGCAAGTTGGGCTTGGGCACACCTCTGGAAAGCCATTGGGGTTCCATTGATATCTATAAATACATAGAATCTCAACTGGGCACACTCCTTTACAGACAGAAAAAGGCAAGTGGGAAGTTGGTTCAACTAATGAGATAATTACAAGCAGGATCCTTCACCTTTTCCCATCTGCAGTCTTTTCTTGAGACTACCTCGTTCCATCCTCAGACTTTCTGAATCATAGGTGTTCTTGGGTGAGCAGACATCTGTGGTACTCATCTTACCGTACTTTTCCAAAGAAGTTATCAAAATATCCAAGGACTTAGAAGTTCTGGCCAAAAGTCACCATGGAAGAATCACTCCCTCAAAACCTGTCCCTCTCATACTGCCAACACTGGTCAGCCTGAAAGTCCATCTCTATGATTCAGACTTCCTATGAAACCAGTGTGAGCAGATCTGCCGGGGGAGGGGGGGTCGTTTTGTGGGGTTGTTGGTCTGGTCGGTTTTAAGGGTAAGTACTACTGACAATTTGTGAAATTACAGCTCAGTGACCATTGATGTGGCTATCCCTAACACACTGCACTACATATGGATTTTCATATTAAGAAATAAGAGGAATGCTTTTTAGCAAGTTAGAGACATCAAAGGTGTCAAGCAAGTGTCCATATTGTTCCACAGGGAGTTTCTAGCTCAGAATGTCATTGTCCAGGGGCAGATAAGAAAGGGATGCCAAGGCCAGGGTTTGCTTCTTCAACCTTAGCCATTTCTGGCTGGTCTCAGTAGGTGTTGGTGGTATCAAGACATAGTGACATATAGGACTGCCGAGCTGGCTCAGCAGTTAAGAACACCAGTTGTTCTTAAAGAGGACGCTGACTTGGTTCCCAGAACCCACATGGCAGAGTACAGCCATCTATAATTTTAGTTCCAGAGGATCTGAGTCCCTCTTCTGACCTTTGCAGACACAAGGCACGCTCTGGGACCCACACAAATGCATAGACAAGACACAAACATAAAAGTAGAGTAAGTATTTCATTTAAAAGGGGGCAGTAGCGATGACTTCTTTCCTTTTAAATCCAGACAGGAAGGTGTCGAAACAATTAGACGGCATGACAGTGGTCTGTTTTCTTGTGGTAAATTTGGAACATTGACAAACACAATTGGGGTCATAAGAATGTGGGCAGGGCAACTCACCTTCTCTGAAGACAGGCTTTTACCAATCTCAGGCCATTGGCTTTGTAACTGCCTCAGTGCCTTGTTAGAACCTTGGTTTGTTCTAGAGCTTCAGATGCACTCCACGTTTGTAGTTCCAGGTTCATGTTCAGAGGTAGAGCGTCAGTGTGCAACCAGTGACCTCATTCTACTTGGCACTGAGAATAAAGCCCATTGTAACTGTCTTAATTCTCTTTATTAATTTTCCTAAACTAGCTTGAATCATTTGGTATATTTTTACATAATTATGGTACAAGCAAAAGGCTTGGGGGGAAAGAACAACCACGGCAGTATCAAAGCAGAATAAATATTTGCAGAAAAATTCTGCCATAAGTTAATATTTTGCATATGAGGCCCTGTACAAAATCTGAGTTATTCCCGGGGCTTGATCCAAAAGAACAAGGCTATGGCCCACCCCTAGACACCCAGAGATGATGACGAATCACAAAAAGGTCAGCTGGAGATGCCATGCCAAGAATAAGACAGAAAGGACCAAAAAGGCAGAAAAACAGTGCCTCAAAGTCCTAAAAGCAAAGACCCATCTGCTGATGGCCGTGCGTCTCTGGCTCACTCGGCTCTGTGCCAGCTTCCTGCACCCAAGCCGGGTTCTGTGGCCTGATGTGTTGGCTTGTTCCCTAGCCGTCCATGTGAGCATTTTACAGCCTGGCTCTAGGAATGAATGTTCAGGGGCTACAGACTGAGGACCCCATCAGTGCCTGCAGCTTGCTCATTTTATGTCTCTTAGTCCTCTGTAAATCACAGTGAAAAGAAGCAGAAGCAGCAGAAACTTGGTTTCTTTGACTGTTAATCTGACAGTCAGATTAGGCATGTCAGTTAAGGGCTGGTGGGCCCATGCACACACTTCACACAGCTGCTCTCACTCAGCCCAGCTCAGCCCCTACTCTTAAGATGGTAGCTTAACCTGTACTCTTCGCCTTCCTATTTGTCCCCTCTCACAGTGTGCTGGTTGTCAGTGTAACATGCTAAAACCACATGCTCACCATATGCACTCATGTTCTATATGAACTTGGTCACCTGGTAAAGACACAATAGCATGCCAGGCAGTGGTGTCACATGCCTTTAATCCCAGCACTTGGGAGGCAGAGGCAGGCAGATTTCTGAGTTTGAGGCCAGCCTAGTCTACAGAGTGTGTTCCAGGACACCCAGGGCTACACAGAGAAAGCCTGTCTCGACAAAACAAGCAAACAAACAAACAAACAAAAAGACACAGTAGCTTGTATGTGACTGAGTCTCCTTCCAGACCATGGCCTCTGACATGTCAATCATTTATGGGCCTGCCCGATGTTGACACAGAGGGCTGAAGGTTGTGCTGATTGGAGGAGGCTGCACACTTGACCTCCAGCCTGGAAGAAGGAAATACAGTCACACACCCTTGGCCTACTTGCTACAGGTGCTGCAGGACACGCCTCCCAGGTGGAGTCCCCTAAGGTCCAAGCACCTGACAAAAACCATAAAGAACCCTGGTCTCAAGTGACAATAGTGGTCAGGTGTCTGTGTCCCATGGACTTGGGAGCACCTGGGAAGATGTCGTGAGAGTCCTGCTGCTCTGAACTCTTCAGTCTCCATTTCTCATCCATAAAGGAGAACATTAAATGCCCTTGAACTTTCTCCCTCAAACTCAGGAAAACACTCTTCCTGCCTCTTCAGGAATCTCACAAGCAATGAAAGCACAGCATCCTTTATCCAAAACATTTGGAACCAAAAACATTTGGTGATTTTTCATTTTTTTCAAAATTATGGAATACTTACATATACATAGTAAGGTAACTTTGGAATATGATCCATGTTTAAACAGAAAACTTACTAATATTTCACATATACATGTCATGCTCAGTCCAAAGGCAATATTATACTTTATTTTAAGTTCATCTATCTTTTGGCTGTGGACCCTTTGCCTGAGGAGTATAGAATTTTCCACGTGTGGCATCTTGGCTCAAAGAGTGTAAAATGAGAGAACATTTTGAATTTGGAGTTTTGGGGATTAGGGATGATCAGTCTGCACAGGAATTGGCTCCTAATAAAGTGGTCTCGCGTTAGCGGAAGGGTCTGCAATGTGTACAAAATGTCAGTGCAGAATACTTTGGTAACCAGTATTTGGAGGAGCGGTCAGCTGTGGTGCTCTAGCACTTATGGACAGCAAGGGACCAACCCCAGGACAGGAAGTGGCTGTGCTTTAGTGGCTATGCTCAGATACGGTAGTTACTCATAAGTTCTCTCAGGAAAAGACCATTGTAGCTTTGCGGTGACCCCCGTCCCCCCTGGGATTGCTTGTGCTTTGTCCCTCCATACAGGCTGGGAAGTTGGCTC
>JADRCD010245678.1:866-18075 GCA_019843815.1 Montemys delectorum | reverse complement strand
GTAATTATTTTGTTCCCTGCTCTATTCTATGTAGGATTAAAGCATCTGAACTTTGGTCTTCCTTCTTCTTAAGCTGCATATGTTTGGGGGATGTATCATGGATATTCTGGGCTTTTGGGCTAAAATACACTTTATCAGTGAATACATACCATGTGTCTTCTTTTGTGTTTGGGTTACCTCACTCAGGATGATATTTTCTAGTTTCATCCATTTGTCTGCAAGCTTCAGGAAGTCATTGTATGTATTGGAGGCTGGAATACTGAGGTTACGTGGGGGAAAGAATGTTGGAGGGGAAGATCTTTGCAATCCATTGGGAATGGAGTCAGAGGGGAAACAGACTGCCGCAAGTGTTCTGCTACAGAGTTTGAAAGGCGACTAATGGATTGGACCTATAGGAGAAGGAAAGGTGTAGATTCATTGTATACCTACTTGTTTCCCTAACTCAAAATACATTTTACTTGCTCACTATTATGTATATGTTACCTGTTTATTTTCTATAAACATTCTTACTCATAAAAAGGGAGATGCTTTATAGTCTTAGGTTTCCATACATTTCTGTCAAGAAAATATCTTGAATTCTTTTTTTTTTCAAATGCCTTTTTTTTGTTCTATTGGGATAACTTATTTGTTTTTATTGTTTCAGCTGTTAAGTTTTTTGTTACTTTAGATATGTTCTAATACTTAACTACAATTACATTCTTAGCAACAACCTCAGCAGTTCATATTGACTAATATGACATGTGACATAGCTCAGCAGGAAAAAAGTGTTTCCCATCATGTCTAAAGACAGGAATTCAAATCTACAGGCCTCACATGGAGGCAAGGAGGAATGCAGACACATACACACATTTTTATAATAAATATTTATATATTACATATTTATATAAATATATTTATATGAATATATAATTATAATCATTTAATATTTAATATGTAATATATAAATATTTATATATTATATATTAGTATAAATGTATTTATATATTATCTATACAGTATAAAAATGTGTGTGTGTGCATGTGCATAATTTTTTTTCAAAGAGGTTATAGTGATTGACTAATCTGTTTTCTCATATATAGGCTAAGACTTTGCATTCGATATTGAATTAGTTTGGATAATTTGCATGTTTCTTGAAATATAGCCACTTTGTCAGTGTATGTAAATAACAGCTGTGTATGTACATAGATGATTCCTTGTAGTGATATTAAGATCATTAGTGTTGTCTAAACCTGTGGATTTTTCTTTTAGTAATGTCTATACCATCCCTTTTCCTTTTCTTTCTCAAAATAATAGGTTTAGCTTTGTTTATTTGTTCTGTGATAATTTTCTATACCATCTTATGTTGAACTCTACTCAAAGAGCTTCTGAACACGTCAGGATTGAAGTACATACAAACTCACAACTTCAGCAGCCTGCACAGGGTCTGCACAGGTCTTGGCCAGATGGAGTCCTATTGCAGTGATAGGAAGTTGGCACAATCTCCTGTTCTTAACCCAGAGGCTATCTCCATTGACAACCCCTTGGAAAAGAAAAAATAGGTTTTGTCAAGTGAGTCTCACTAGAAATACAAACCACACTTAAGGATAAACTTTAAGCTTACTAGTACATGTCCAACATAGAGGTTTTGTCTTAATGCTTTGTCAGGTTTTTGCTCGTTTGCTTACTTGTTTATTTAAACTTATAGGTCCTTTACCTATATGTTATGGTTTCCAGTTATGTGTTTTAATGAGATTACTGTGTGTGGACTGTGGGGATGTGTATTTTTCTGCATCTATATCTTTCTTGTGTTTTTTTTTTTCTTCTTTGTGTCTTTTATTTCTTTGCTTTGTCCTATACAGGTTTGTTTGTTTTTATCTTATTGTTAATTTTAGGATGCCTGTTTGTTTTTTATTGAAAAAGAGCAAGAAAGGATATGTACTGGGGTGAGAAGAGAAATTGGGAGGAGGTAGGAGGAGCTGGGAGGGAATTAACTGTATGGAAAATCTATTTTTAATAAAATAAAGATTTTAGAAAAAATATTTACAGATTTGCATACGTCGAAATTGTGAAATTTCTAGTTTTCTGTTTGCCGTTAGTTAATAACTCTATTACTCTATAGTCCTGTAGTTGATTGGTATACACATACTGTGCAAGTTAAAGTTTCTCAGTGTATTGAAACATGTTTCATAATACAGTCCATAATCTGGCCCATGGAAACTTGCAATCATGCTAGAAAAGTGTGAGCATTTTCCTTGGAAAAGCATGTTCTGTTGAAGTCTAATAGCTAAATTAGGTTTATAGAATGGCTCAGCTCTCAATTTCTGCTCACTTTCTAACTTTTTTGCATATACAGTGAAGTACCCAGGCCTTTTGGGAGAGTTGTTTGTAAAATTATGTGAATGTCTGCGTCCCATCTTTTAAGCCTTTGCTGTTTGGGTGCGTTGTTTACAATTATTTTATCTTCTTCATGAATTCTGCCTTGGACGTTTATTCCATACTTCTTTCTCTTATGATCAAATTCCATGCACATATTTTGTGTTATATTGTGATAACCAGTTCAGTCCTATTCTATTACTAACTGCATGGAATATGCTTTTTCATTCTTTTATTTTTTTATTTACTCCTGTATTATTTTATTGACAATAACTTTTTATACAGTATATTCTAATAACAGCTTTTCCTCCCTTGTCTCCCCACCATTCCAAACACATCACACTTTTTTTCTCTCCCTAAAGAACAAATGGACCAATAAAACACAAATGAGAATAAAGACAGGCAAACCAAAAACAAAGAAGAAAAAGAAAAAGCATGTTTCTTAGCTTGTGTTCTTCTTGCTGTCATAAAACATTAGGACCAATGCAACTTGGGGCTGGCAATGTTTATTATTGAAAAAAAAAATCAGGACAAAATCTCAAACAGGGCAGGAACCTGAAGGCACGGGTTGATGCAGAAGGCATGAAGGACTGCTTACCTACTGACTTACTCTCTATGGCTTGCTCATCCTGCAGTCTCATCAACCCATGACCACCCACCAAGTTATGGTACCAGTGTGGTCCCTCCACAATCAATCACTAACTAAGAAGAGACACTACATCCAAATGGAGGGGCATTTTCTCAATGTATTAAAATCCCTTCAGAAAACTCTACCCTGTATCAAGTTGACACAAAAGCAGACAGGACAGCACGTGAAAAAAAAAAATAAACAGACACATGAATAGACCCAAATACACAACTTCTAAAAACACAAATTGGGGACAATAATAGATAAGCAAAATGAAATGAAGTAGAAAATAGCTGTTTCTGACTCATGGGGAAAGGGTGGGCTTTGATGAAAAAAATACACTCAAGAGCTCCAGGGTCTCTCAATCTCTGCACATTGCCCAGTTATGGATCTCTATTTATTACCAACTGCTATAGCAAGAAGCTTCTCTAATGCTGGCTGAGAGAGACTCTAATCTTTGTGTATAATAGTATGTTTTCAGAAGTTATTTTATTGCTATGTTCCTTTAGAGATCAAAGTATTCGGTTTTTCACTAAATCTGTAGCCTTCCTATTCTCAGATCCTTGGCTAACTGAGTAGTGCTCTCTATAGGTTGAATCTCATGGAGAGGGTCTTGAATTCAATCAGATAGTGATTGCTTATTGTCATCTCAGAAATTTGGGTCACTCTTGTATCAACATATCCCACAAGCAGGTCACCAGTGTAGGGGAGCGTGCCTAGGACCATCTATACAGTGAAGACGAGTTGGTAGCAGGTAAAGGCTCTCGATAGGTATTAGTTAAATTATAGTTTGGCAGATAGCATGAAACTTTTGCCTTTTAACTTTCTTTTGACATAACGCTTGTTAAACTGATTTTAAATTTTTAATTGTAAAATTAATTTTATTTAGAGAAACATGATGACCTCCTACTTCTTTTCCATAGGTTTAAGTTTAGCTCTATCTTTCATGCACTGGAGACAAGGATCCCATTAAGACAGCAAGATGGAGTTTGTCTAGGAAATGACACTGGAAATTCAATAATAGTGAAGAAATAAAACAATAATAGAAAGTCGCTTACTGTTCCTTTTTGTTTTTGCTGTTTTTTTTTTTTTAATTTACCCAAAGTTTACATGCAGCAATTTAATTCATAGTGTCAGGCAGAGCAGTGGAGAAAACTTTAAGCTATTTCTATTCTACTGTAATCATATTCAGTTGTTTGGGGATATCTATCAAATTCTGAAATTATATAAAGTAATTATCTAACAAAATAATTCTATATATAATATTTTGTAAGCATTAGTGATATCTAAATGTCTTTCTTGTTTCATTTTATATTTGAAATCAAGAATTTTTAAAGACTGATTAAATTAGAAGCAAATTAATTTTAGTGAGATCTAAATTTACAAAGAAATATAAATCCTCTAAAGCAAAAAATTCTAACTTCATGACATAAGTATAAACAGTAAGAATTTGGTGTCTGTGGGTGTGTGTGAAGATGAAGAAAGATATATTTATTACCTTAATGATATGAGTTATAAATTAAGTAATTATAATTCCTGGAATGCTTTTTCCTAAAAAAGTTTTAAATTTACCCTAAATATAAGTCATTTAAATTTGTTAGCAAACTCTACATTTTATAATCAACTAGCTTTTATTATATAATTTAATCTCTGCCTTAATTTTGAAAAAGAATATAAGAAAGTGATGTCAAAATATTAAATTCCAGAAATAACATGTAAAATTTAGAAGATGATGAAATATTATTATGAAGTATTTTAGTTTTACTTGGCAGCCATTTTTCATCTTTGTCATGCTAATTTTACTAGATAATGTTTTATAACTACCCATTTAGTAAAGTAAATTTAATAATATTTGTTACCAAATTAAAAAGAAATGAATGTTCAACTTGAAACTTGTTTTGAGAATATATATATAATAATTCCAGTTTAAAATTTAATGGAGTGATAACAAATACCATCTTTTAAATTTGCTCTTAGTGTTGTGGTTTGAGTTCAAATTTATTTAATTTATATCTAAGCAAAATTCACCTGTAACACTCAGCTTACACTTGTCTAATATTAATAATTCTAGTTTTAATTAATAAATCTAATTTTAAGGAGTACTATATGTGTGTGTGTGTATGTTTTTAATGTAGGTCTATGTGTGGACATGTGAAGGCCAGAGGTTGATATTAGGATGTTCTCTCTCTTTTTCTGTTAGCTTTTGGTGAGATTGAATCTTTTCGTGGAACATGAAACTTGGAGCTTCAGTTCATTACCTGGCATTTGCCTAGTCTACTCCACAAGTCTGAGTCAGAAAACCCCACTACTGGGTGCAGTTTAATATAAATGCTGAGGATCAAAACCCAGGTCTTTTTCTTTGTGTGGCAAGTACTTTACACACTTTACATTCTTCCAGATTCCTGAACAGAATATATCAATTCAACAATATAAAGCAATCACATATATGTCTAGGGAAGTTTGCTAAAAATATTAAGTTCTTGTTCTCCAAATAAGAAGATGCTCCAACAAAATACATTATGAATTATATTTCATCAAAATGGAAAGAAAAGATACCTCACTTTTCTCAGTAAAGAAAACAACTAAAAAACTATCAAGGTTTTAGGAATTATTTTTGTTGTTGTTGTTGTTGTTGTTTTTATCTACATCTTAAGTATATACTAATAATTTCAAGCACTTATGGAAGAATTCTCCAAGGAATAACATCATCAATATGGTGAAATAGGGAGTGCCTAATTCCCACTTTTTCACAGATGTACTCACATCCATTTCTAAATGAATTGCTTCATAAAGAAAGTCAGAGAATGGTTCAGAAATTTCTACCTACTTGGTGAGAAAACAAATACATAGAAACCTAAGCCCTCCTCGTGCATGGACATCTTGGACAGCGACCTAAAAAACTGGGACAAGATTCCTAGCACTTTCCTTTCTCCTTGGGAAAGGAAGATATGAAACTTACCTAGTAAGTCTCCCTGTAGCGTAGTTCTTAATTAATCAACGATGGAAGGCGAGAGAATTAGGCATATGTGTGGTTACAGACTATGGCCTACAGCCATAGGGAAGGGTTTATTTGGCAATAGTTCATTGAGGAGAGCAATGGGAGAAACATCAGACATGGGGAAAGGCATGCATTTGATAGTTAGTGGAAGAGTGACCATCATTCCTAAATTCCTGAGTTTGATCCACAGCTGACCATTAAATAAGTAAATTTAAAAACAAAATACATAAAATTGAGAGGGGAATCAAGAAAAGTAAACAAACATAGGAACAAATGTAAAACAAGATGTCAATCCCAAGAAAAATGACCTGAATAAAGAGGTGTTGGTTTTACAGCTGAGAGATAACTCAGGGGAATGCTTCCAAGGGTGGTATGGAGCAAGCTCAAGACAGTACAAATGAGCAGACAATTTCAACAAGTGATATGAATGTAAGAAAAATACTGCCATACAGAAATTACAGATATGAACAATATCTTTATTGAACTTAAAACGCTAATAAAGAGATTTGACTTAGATTAAAGAACTAGATGATAGCTCACTAGAAATCATTTAGTCTGAACTGAATCAAACAAGAAAGCCTACATGATTTGCATGCTGCAAGAAATGACAGAGAGAAGAATGACAAAGTATTTGTAAAGAATGATGACAGAAAGCTTGAAGTTTGGAGAAGAAAATATAAGCTCTAGGAAGTCCATACAACAGCAAATAACATAGTTGTACAGGAGATCTACAACATAGCATGTAATAGCCAAATTGTCAAAAAATAAAGGTAATGTTAAAAATGACAGGAAAAGAGAAGTCCAGGGAAGAGATTCCATAACAGAAAACTTGAAGACCAGAATGGAATAGGAGTAGTTTATTCAAAGCACTGAATGAAACTATCAATTATGAGAAATATTCTACCAAGCATTGCTGACTTTCTAGAATAAAGTTGTCAAAAAGTATTTTATCACACAAATAAAAGATAAATTTACAGTCAGAACTCACCCATTATAAAGTGGGTATAAAATAAATTTAGAAACCTTAAGCAAGTGGACACTGATTAGTAGTATAGGAAAGTGTACTCATATCTGATAAATGTAGTTCTATCAAATATGAAAGTCTAGTATATGGTAGTACAATTATATCTATAATGAATATAGACAGATACATAGATATGTTTCTGATAGTATTTTAAAAATAAGTTTTACTAATTTTAACATATATATTCTATATATAATATATATTAGAATATATGAAACTATTAAATGTGTTAGTTTGAAGGGGGATAATTTCTTCATGTGATCAACAGTAAATTATTAGCTTAGGTGATGTACTAAATGTATGTTTTATATAAACTTTAGCATATCTCAGACCAAAAATCTTTTAGCGACACATTAGCAAGAAAGGAAGAATAACAAAAGCCTGCCATTGCAGAAAGTCAGTTCCCCACAAGAGACAAGAAAGAGGGAAAAAAACAAAGGATCTGCAAAACAACTCCAAGACAAATCACAGAATACAAGGAGTCCCTGCCAGTTAATATTTCCCACAGTGAAGCTGAATGAGACTCTTCCTATATGATTCATCTTTTTGTACAGACAGAAACTATAAATAAAGACCAGAACAATGGTCCTTTCTGTGTTTGAAAACCAAAGACACCAGTTGTGACTATACTTACATAAATTAGAGTTTGGATCCAGCATCACTAACAAAGATTAAGATGGGTGCTCTATGATAAACAAATGTAACAACTGTACATATGTATTAATCCAAAACAAAAATATCCATTTATTAATATCAGTATGTATAAAAGCATTAGACTATGATATGGGAAGAATAGAAATTTTACTTTATCATCAGTATATTTACTGATTTTTTAATGATTTTATCATTATCTGATTTCAACTAAAAATTAACATGAAAGTATTCAACAATGTCCTAAACCAGACCTTCATATGCTGTGGGTTGTGACTCTATATGAGTGTTGAGATTACAAATAAACTTGATAACCATAAGGGTTTTCTAATAGCACAATGACCGAAAGTGAATTTACAACACAAAGATTTGTGTTGTTTTTTGGCAGCACTAATTCATGTGGCATAACTGAACTTTACATAACATGCACACTTTACATTATGAATGTGCTTACACAATACAGTACCAATTGATACTTCATGAAACACCTCAAAACAAATTATACACTATTGGATGTTTTTCAGATTACAGTATTCTTGCAAATACATATTTTTCCCCTGTTACAGAAAACTTTTCATTATCTAACCCAAAGATTTTAATACATTCCTACAATTACTTCTTAGAATAGAAAGGTTAAGTTAGCAAAGCTTATAATTATGCAATGATAAAATATTTTTATTTAAAAATAGATGAATGAGTTGCCGACTTAGGTTTCAAACATACAAAATAAATACTGGCATGCTATTATGATGGAATTTCTATCCATTTCTAAATAGACCCTAATATGTTTTTATGTGATGTAACATTCTTAATATTAGAAATAGGAAATAAATTCAAAATATCAATATCTGCTCTGAAAACATTGATTAGGGTCTGTGCCCTAAAATATTAAATATTTATTCAAGTTTAAAGCTTTATATAAAGATATACAGCATGTATTTTACATACTTATGTGAATATGCTCTTTTTAAATAAATAGCAAGTTGTATGTGTGTCAGAGAATTATATTAAAATCATTTCTTTATAATTTATTATCAGCACATGTTTGATGTGAATAGTTATATAATGTACTTTTTGTATTTCGGTTCTCAGGCATGAAGAATTCCTAAGTGAAGACAGTTTAAGAAATTCTAGAACAAATGGAGGTGTTAGACATGTATAGATCTTATAAAATAGGTGAAATACATGTTAATCAGATTGGGACCTGGAACTATCTATAAAAGGACTATCTTTTAAACTTTAAAACAAGTTTTACAGCAGGTTAAGATATGAAATCACATTGAATATAGTTTTTCTAGCCACAATAGAATCAATACAACCAATCAACAAGAAGATATTTGGAAGCTGAGATCAAGTTGCCACCTCCTTAAGTCAGGCAGGACTTCCAGTGGAGGGAACGAGACATCAACTTATCCAGAGAAATTTTGAGTCACCATCTATCCTGCCTCCAAGATGGACAGGGATAGGGATGGAGTAGAGATTAAAGGAACCAATGACTGGCCCAACTTGAGACCAATCCCATGTGAGAGGGCCAACTTCTGACCCTA
Source organism: Montemys delectorum (assembly GCA_019843815.1). NCBI lineage: Eukaryota > Metazoa > Chordata > Mammalia > Rodentia > Muridae > Montemys > Montemys delectorum. Next base: position 8,875 of record JADRCD010245678.1, on the reverse strand, counting down.
TTAATGATACTCTTGCTATGCATGCAGACAGGAGTCTAGCATAAATGATTCCTTGGAAGATTTATCCAGCAGTAGTTAAAAACAGATGCAGAGATCCACAGCCAAACATCAGGCAGAGCACTGGAAGAATATGGAAGAGTAAAGGAATAGGAGTGAATGATTGGAGGTGTGGGGGGTCAAAGATACCACAGGAAGACTTACAAAGTTAAATAATCTGGGCCCATGGGGGCTTTCAGACACTGAACCAACAACCAAAGAGTATGCAAAGGCTGATCTAGTACCCCCCCATACACCTATGTAGCAGGTGGGCATCTTTGTTTTCACATGGAGTCCCCTAACAACTGGACCTAGGACTGACTCTGACTCTGTTGCCTGCCACTGGATTCCCTTCTTCTAGCTGAACTGCTTGGTTGGATTTGATTGGGAGAAAATGTACTTAGTCCTGCTGAGACTTGATGTCCCAGGGTAGCACCCAAGGGGACTTCCTGTTCCCTTAGGAGAAGGAAGAGTGTAATGCACCCAATTTGGAAGGATGGGACTGGGAGAAAAGAAGGAAGGGCATTATGACTGGGATGTAAAGTGAATAAATAAGTAAATTATTGAAGAAATACAAAAATAAATGCAAAGAAAAAGAAAGAACTTTCAAGATTCCCTAATATATGTATGTGTGTGTGTGTGGTGGGGGGAAGCAGAAATGTCTAATTGAATGACAGAGAGGAAAGTGATTGAGAAAAAGAAGTTTCCTGCAATTCATACAACTTTCACAATATCAGAACAATAAATATAATAAATACATCGAACAGCTTCATAAAACCTTAACACACACTTGAAGAAACTGTGAAAGCCATAACTAAACAAGCATGAGACAAAAGCAAGTGAAACAGAGACCGTGAAGAAAATATACACAAGATTAAACAGAAAAAAACTGGCCCTTTGATAAAATGAACAGAATTGATAAACTTTATGTCACTCAGGAGATGAGAGAGAAGACTCAAATGAATGCAAGCAGGGACACTACAACTAAAATATTGCAACCATTCAAGAAGTCGTCAGAAACCTCATAAACAGCTACAGACTACAAATTAGAAAAGAGAGAAGAAAATGATAAATTCAACCTAACAAGATTGAACCGTATAAAAAATTTACACTGGCCAAGAGTGGTAATGAAAAAGGACTGAAAATAAAAGGTCTCCTCATGGAAAAAGTTCATGACCACAATACAGGAGTCTATCAACCTGTCGAAGAGTAACTATTGCTAATTCTTCCCCAGAGCATCTAAGAAGTTGAAGGGATGGAAACTTACTCTGTTAGACAAACACTAGCCTGACCCTACACACACCAACACTCCAAGACACACACATAGAGGGGGGGATGATATTTTCGTATAGACTACATCAAGAGAACCAAGGGAGCAGAAGAGAAATTTGTAAGACAGAAAAAACAGACAGGAGTGAAGGGAAGTAGGAAAGAACAGAAGGGAGAGGGCAAATTGTTCTGACATTTTGTGGAAAACACTGCCTAATAAGAATTGTGTCACACTGTCAAGGATAGCCCATGGCAGATGAACTGTCAACCCACCTTGTCTCTGTGTCTTGTTTTCTCGCCTCTTAACATGCAGAGATTATGTTGCCTGAATCTTTGGCTGATACCATTCCTTGACTCATATTTAAATCAGCAGATACACGTATATACTCTAATCACCTGAGATTTTTACTCTTATTATGGGAGATTTCACTAACTTACATAAACTTATACTAGCTTTTGCCTTTTAATATTTTCTTTTTTTTTTCATTCTATAGTTTGAAAAAAAAATAAATGACTGAAGATTCCATTATATCAAGTATTTTCAGAATCTATAAAAAGGTATGTTACAGAAATCTGAGGCTGTTGTTTTGTTGAGAGTTTGATATTATTTACTGCCACCTTGAAATGAAAGAAAAATGGTCTGTACATTACATTAATTGGATGGCACCTAAGTACATTTGGAGTGCTTGAATTATAGGGGGTAATGCTTTTAAATCGTTATCACATTACAAGAGGTACCTCTGAGTCAATCAAATGTAAATTTACTTCTTTATATGTTTATTTTTTCCCCAATGCATACTACACTGAATCATATTTATGCTAATCACTGCATTTAGATAAGCTTGTATTTACATTTTATGTAACACTAGTCACTAAACAGTGAATACTTACATTTTCCCAATATACACTTGCAATGTCAAAACAGGGTCATTCCTTGAGGAAACAGAGAGTAATGAAAACTTCAAATAGATTTTCCCTTGAGGCCTATGGCATAAACCCTCCTCAGACGTTTTCATTGACTATTAAGCATGCTAAAACCTACTTTTATTGCAACAAAAGTAATTTAAAAGCAAAGTAGTATTCATTTCACCTAGGCAATATTGCTAATAACCAAGTGGAGGGTAATTTGGGTAAAAACAAGCCCCTTAAAGAACATAAGAAGTATATGATTTGCACTCTTAAGCTGTTCACATATTCCCAGGTAGGAAACACTGTCAAATCTCTAAAAATTACAAAATAATATGTTGAATAAAATAAGTGGTAGTAAGCTTCATATATTTTTATGACTTGTCTTTCTAAATCAGGTCAGTGTAATAGCTATAAATGGCCTTACCTTTACATCTCTTCTTAGAGGGCTTTCCTTGGAAATGACAGCATTGTACAAAGTGTTTATAAGGTAAATATGTTTACAAAAAGAATTCTTTATATATAATTAGAACTTTTTACCTGATGATTATTTTATATCATATTATTAATGTCCTGTCCACACGGATAGAGACTTACTGCCCTACCACACTTCTTTGTTCCCTTGGTCATGTTAGAGTCTTTGAATAGTCACAGTAAAGTATTTTAGCAATCAGAGTCTTTCAGCACGACACGCTGACTGCTCATTCATTAAGATGAGCTCTGTTTCTACCCCCTCAAAGTTCATGTGCTGAAACATCTTTTACAGAGATGGAGTTAGAAAGTACTAAGAGATGCAGCCTTTGAATATTGGATGGAGATGAATTCATGAGGAAGGAGTGATCACTATGAGATCACTGCCCTTTGGCAAACAAAACTGCATGTTTTCTCTCTCTAGCTGAAGACCTGGGATAAAGCACCTCCCTAAATTAATTTTGCTAAATCATGACAATAACTTTACCATCTAGAACTTTGAAGTCATGTCTAAGTTATATACCCTAAGTATCACATGTTATTAATGCCCAAATTAAGAATTCATTTATCCAGTCACAAAAGAACACACACGGTATGCACGCACTGATAAGTGGATATTAGCCCAGAAGCTCAGAATACCCAAGATTCAATTCACAGACCACATGAAGCTCAAGAAGAAGGAAGATCAAAGTGTGGATACTGTTGTGTGAATAGTTAAAAAATGAATCTACCCCGCAAACTCTATCCTGCCAGAGCACGTTCTAATGTCAGTACCATCTGTCCTAAAAACTCAGTCCCGGCAGGCAGGCTCTTGTTACTTTCTTCCAGGTAGGAGCAACATCTTTCTCACATGCAACGCTTTACACACTCCTACAATCATTCAACTAAAGAGCACCTAGTACCCGGTAGGTAATGCATGACTCTTAAAGCTTTAATATCCAATGAGGTTTATATAATAATAAGATCACAATTTATAAGACACCAATACAAAAATTTCAGAACTAAATAATAAAGACAACATTTTGACCTAATTAATTTAACTTTGTGAAAGCCTTAGTCTGGTTATAACCACCCAGGGTCTGACTTGTCCTCATCCTCTGCCTCCATGATGAAGAAATTCCTCCTCCTGCTCTCTGACTTATCTCCTCCTCAAACTCTAGCTCCACCTCTCTACTCCTGCCCAATCACAGGCCTGTCACTGCCCTAATATGATTGGACAGAGAAAATGTTGCAACAGGATACTTCCATCCTTCTTAGAAGGGGGAACAAAATATCCATGGAAGGAGTTAACAGAGACAAACCGTGGAGCAGAGACTGGAGGAATAACAATGCAGAGACTGCCCTACCTGAGGATCCATCCCATATACAGTCACCAAACCCAGACATTATTATGGATGCCAACAAGTGCTTGCTGACAGGAGCCTGATATAGCTGTCTCCTGAGAGACTTCACCAGTGCCTGACAAATACAGAAGTGGATGCTCACAGCCATCCATTGGACTGAGCATAGGGTCCCCCAATGAGGGAGCTAGAGAAAGGACCCAAGGATCTGAAGGGGTTTGAAGCCCGATAGAGGGAACAACAATATGAACTAACCAGTACCCCCAGAACTGCCAAAGACTAAACCACGAAACAAAGAGTACACATGGTAGGACTCATGGCTACATATGTGAATAAAGATGAACACCCTTCCCCATATTTTATGGACATTCTATTTTTTATTTATTTTTTCTCTATGTAAAGGTCCTTTATTTTATATTTTACTTTACAAATAGTATAGTGTTCTAAATAATTTATTGGAACTGAGTTTAAAGAAAGAGTTTTGAAATCCCTGACTGTCACTCTCATATAAGAAAGCTGCATCTTTAAGGTTTATTCTGGCCTTTTAGCATCTTTTGTTTCTTTTAACTGAGGGAAGATTTATTTGGCTCCCAGTATAAGGGTACAGTTCTTGTGATGGGAAGTCATGGTTGCAGGAACAAGAGATGGCTGGTGCTCAGCTCTTGACCTCCTTTTTTCCCAGCTTTTTTAATTAAATAAATTTATTTTTACACTCTATATTCCATTCCCTGCCCCCCATTCACCCTCTGAATGCTCCACATCCCACACCTCCTCCCCACCTCCCATGCTACCTCCATTTGGAAGCTCCTACTGACCACCCCACCTGACCTCTAATCTCCCTGGGGCCTCCAGTCTCTTGAGGGTTAGGTGCATCGTCTCAGAATGATCACAGACCTGAAAGGCCTCTACTGTATGTGTGTTGGGGGGCCTCATATCAGCTGGTGTCTGTTTGGTGGTTCAGGGTTTGAGAGATCTCGGGGGTCCAGATTAATTTAGACTGCTGGTGCTCCTTCAGTATTATGCTTCTTCTCAGCTTCTACCAGCCTTCCCTAATTCAACCACAGGGGTCAGCTGCTTCTGTCCATTGGTTGGGTGCAAATATCTGCATCTGACTCTTTCAATTGCTTGTTGGGTCTTTTGGAGGGCAATCATGATTGATCCATTTTTTGTGAGCGCTCCATAGCCTCAGTAATAGTGTCAGACCTTGGAACCTCCTCTTGAGCTGCATCCCACTTTGGGCCTGTTGCTGGACCTTCTTTTCCTCAGGTGCCTCTCAATTTCCATCCCTGTGATTCTCCCAGGCCTCTGGTGCATTTTGGAAGGTCCCCAAACCTGCTATTTCCTTAGGTTGCCTGTTTCCATTTTTTTCTGCTGGCCCTCAGGGCTTCAGTCCTTTTCCCTCACCCAAAACCAGACCAGGTTCACCTCCCCCCACCCTACTACCTGTTCCCATCCACTTTCTCTCCCAGGTCCTTCCCTCCCTCCCCACTTGTGATTGCTTTCTTCTCTCTCCCTGCTCTCTTTTTTATTCAGTCTGGGATCCCAGCATATAAGATGGTGCCACCCACATTCTGGGTGGCTTTCTCACTGAAACCCCTGAAAACACCTACATTGACACACACAGGGATGTATTTTCATGGTTATTCTAAGAACATAGAGTTTACCAGGTTAACCATCACAGTGAGTAACAGTCAGAATGGAGTATTTTTACCCATTAAAGTAATGGGATTATGTCACACAACTGAGTTTTGTAGACACTTGAGTGGAAGAAACCAACACACCAAAGGCTATCCAGTGCTTGAGTCCACATTTGTGAAATACGCAAATGAGCAAACTATAGACAGAGAATGGGTTCTTGGTTGCCAGGGCGAGTCAGGCAGCCTTTTAGAATCTTTTATTTTGCTTGAATACTATCATTTGAAACTTTATTCCAGAAAGAAGATAATGTAAACACAAGGGTAAATAGAGGTGGCAGATGTACTGATCATATAAGGACTTCTAAGAATTCCAAACACCTGCACTTCTCCAGTTGCCTGAATGTCTGTGGCTGTATTGTTTTACAATTCTCTGATAAAACGTTGTAAAAGAACAACAGCAAGAGCCACAATGAACTCCTCAAATTGCTCCACAACAGCATCCACCTGAACCTTTCCCGGGCTGGAGGTGTGTGTGTATGGGAGGGGAGGTAATATGAAAAAGCCAGCTGCAGCTCCTTTTTGAATTTTTCTTCATGGATTAGCTTCCCATGGCTGAACTCGAGGCTTCCCTTTCTTGATGAAGGCATCTTTTACATCACAGGGTAACAATAGCAATGGTGTTGTAAATGCGTCACAATCTAATTGTTTCCAAAATTACAATATTTTTACAATTGTCTGTTTCCTCCTTTCTCCCTTCAAGTCACAGAGTAAGGCTATGCAGTCCAGTTTCAGACATGCTCTTCCTGAGATGTCACACAGCCATGCTTTGGTCTGCAGGATGAGTGCTGCATCCCTGCTTCAAAGGCCCCCTCTTGGGGAGCTCAAACAGCACATGTAGATTAAGCAATTGATGAAACATATGCCACAACTAAAAGTTTCCTTGGTCCCCTTTGTTCACTTGACTTAAGCATTCAAAGATCCATCTAAACTAATAAATTCTTAGAGTGGCATGCTGTGAAGAGTAATTTTTAAAAAGATACCTTTAGGTTTCCCATAAGGCGTGGCGTGTGGTCCAGGCAACACAGTGTGTCTTTTCTGCTAGGGTGGTTTTAGGAGCCTGACATTCTGTTAAGTAGACAAATAAATGGGATATAGATATTTCAAACTGTCAGATTGTATCAATGAATACCTATGGGAAAAGAGAAAGCATGCTGAGCTATTGTTATGTCATTTGTTGGCATTAAATCTAAGAATTTGTGTGGAGGAAATAAAATAAAGTTTACAAATGAAGATCAGCTTCAGTGACTATGTGGGATTCAAGTGTAAATGTGGTACTCTTTCTAACTAGATTTATCTTTCAAGAAAAAAATTGTCTTTTCTCCTAACACCAACACTAATTAACCTTTTTATACTACAACACAAATAACTGGGACAATATAACACATCCTTTAAATAAGCTTAATATTTAAAAAATGAATGTAGTAAACATTTGATATACTTGTATAGTCAGATTTATAATTAAAACAGACATTAATTAGTGTGCAAAATAAGAGAAGAAATGAAATACTATGTATTTTTCTTTGCTAGTAAATTGAATGGCCTTTAAAAGTTATAACATCTACTTAGATCTCAGATTTGAAGACTGTGAGGTGAGACTGAGTCATTTCTGAAGTTGCTTCTATGATAAATAGAAACTTATACGACATAGCGATGTGTGGGGAGAATAAAAATAATTATCAAAGTCTGAATTTTGCAACATGGAAGAAAATGAAGCTATAATATTTTTCAATAATCACAAACTAGTCTAAAATAAAAGACAACAAGGAGAGAAATTAAAGAGTAGACATCAATTACAGATGAGCGGAAGGGAATAATCCCAAATGCTTACAATTTGATTTCAACAATATTTTGAACAAATGTAATGGGCTGTGTTCTAGGTGTTAAGCCAATAGAATCAATCAAACAAAAAATGTTTGATCTCAAAAAGGTACTCATAAACATGTCAGTTTATTTTCTTCAACTGCACTGAGTGAAATCAATTTTGAAGAAAGAAAGGAATTTGTACAAAAACAGGCGATGCTTGTATTTTTGTTGTTCTGAAGCAAACCAAATAGTTTAGGCTTCATAAATTATAAAAAGCAAAGGTGGGAATTTCCAGATCAAGGCAGGTGTAGGTACACAGGGCTTTCAGAAAGCACCTTCAGAGATAGAACTTCCAGTGTGTACATTTGTAGATTTTCAAACTCTCATGGAATCTAATGAGTAGCATTTGGGAATATTCACTTTAGGACAACTCTGACTGATATCTACTCTTTAATTTCTCTCTACATTGCATTTTTATTGTAAACTA
>JADRCD010245677.1:866-18110 GCA_019843815.1 Montemys delectorum | reverse complement strand
GTAATTATTTTGTTCCCTGCTCTATTCTATGTAGGATTAAAGCATCTGAACTTTGGTCTTCCTTCTTCTTAAGCTGCATATGTTTGGGGGATGTATCATGGATATTCTGGGCTTTTGGGCTAAAATACACTTATCAGTGAATACATACCATGTGTCTTCTTTTGTGTCTGGGTTACCTCACTCAGGATGATATTTTCTAGTTTCATCCATTTGTCTGCAAGCTTCAGGAAGTCATTGTATGTATTGGAGGCTGGAATACTGAGGTTACGTGGGGGAAAGAATGTTGGAGGGGAAGATCTTTGCAATCCATTGGGAATGGAGTCAGAGGGGAAACAGACTGCCGCAAGTGTTCTGCTACAGAGTTTGAAAGGCGACTAATGGATTGGACCTATGGGAGAAGGAAAGGTGTAGATTCATTGTATACCTACTTGTTTCCCTAACTCAAAATACATTTTACTTGCTCACTATTATGTATATGTTACCTGTTTATTTTCTATAAACATCCTTAATCATAAAAAGGGAGTTGCTTTATAGTCTTAGGTTTCCATACATTTCTGTCAAGAAAATATCTTGAATTCTTTTTTTTTTCAAATGCCTTTTTTTTGTTCTATTGGGATAACTTATTTGTTTTTATTGTTTCAGCTGTTAAGTTTTTTGTTACTTTAGATATGTTCTAATACTTAACTACAATTACATTCTTAGCAACAACCTCAGCAGTTCATATTGACTAATATGACATGTGACATAGCTCAGCAGGAAAAAAGTGTTTCCCATCATGTCTAAAGACAGGAATTCAAATCTACAGGCCTCACATGGAGGCAAGGAGGAATGCAGACACATACACACATTTTTATAATAAATATTTATATATTACATATTTATATAAATATATTTATATGAATATATAATTATAATCATTTAATATTTAATATGTAATATATAAATATTTATATATTATATATTAGTATAAATGTATTTATATATTATCTATACAGTATAAAAATGTGTGTGTGTGCATGTGCATAATTTTTTTTCAAAGAGGTTATAGTGATTGACTAATCTGTTTTCTCATATATAGGCTAAGACTTTGCATTCGATATTGAATTAGTTTGGATAATTTGCATGTTTCTTGAAATATAGCCACTTTGTCAGTGTATGTAAATAACAGCTGTGTATGTACATAGATGATTCCTTGTAGTGATATTAAGATCATTAGTGTTGTCTAAACCTGTGGATTTTTCTTTTAGTAATGTCTATACCATCCCTTTTCCTTTTCTTTCTCAAAATAATAGGTTTAGCTTTGTTTATTTGTTCTGTGATAATTTTCTATACCATCTTATGTTGAACTCTACTCAAAGAGCTTCTGAACACGTCAGGATTGAAGTACATACAAACTCACAACTTCAGCAGCCTGCACAGGGTCTGCACAGGTCTTGGCCAGATGGAGTCCTATTGCAGTGATAGGAAGTTGGCACAATCTCCTGTTCTTAACCCAGAGGCTATCTCCATTGACAACCCCTTGGAAAAGAAAAAATAGGTTTTGTCAAGTGAGTCTCACTAGAAATACAAACCACACTTAAGGATAAACTTTAAGCTTACTAGTACATGTCCAACATAGAGGTTTTGTCTTAATGCTTTGTCAGGTTTTTGCTCGTTTGCTTACTTGTTTATTTATACTTATAGGTCCTTTACCTATATGTTATGGTTTCCAGTTATGTGTTTTAATGAGATTACTGTGTGTGGACTGTGGGGATGTGTATTTTTCTGCATCTATATCTTTCTTGTGTTTTTTTTTTCTTCTTTGTGTCTTTTATTTCTTTGCTTTGTCCTATACAGGTTTGTTTGTTTTTATCTTATTGTTAATTTTAGGATGCCTGTTTGTTTTTTATTGAAAAAGAGCAAGAAAGGATATGTACTGGGGTGAGAAGAGAAATTGGGAGGAGGTAGGAGGAGCTGGGAGGGAATTAACTGTATGGAAAATCTATTTTTAATAAAATAAAGATTTTAGAAAAAATATTTACAGATTTGCATACGTCGAAATTGTGAAATTTCTAGTTTTCTGTTTGCCGTTAGTTAATAACTCTATTACTCTGTAGTCCTGTAGTTGATTGGTATACACATACTGTGCAAGTTAAAGTTTCTCAGTGTATTGAAACATGTTTCATAATACAGTCCATAATCTGGCCCATGGAAACTTGCAATCATGCTAGAAAAGTGTGAGCATTTTCCTTGGAAAAGCATGTTCTGTTGAAGTCTAATAGCTAAATTAGGTTTATAGAATGGCTCAGCTCTCAATTTCTGCTCACTTTCTAACTTTTTTGCATATACAGTGAAGTACCCAGGCCTTTTGGGAGAGTTGTTTGTAAAATTATGTGAATGTCTGCGTCCCATCTTTTAAGCCTTTGCTGTTTGGGTGCGTTGTTTACAATTATTTTATCTTCTTCATGAATTCTGCCTTGGACGTTTATTCCATACTTCTTTCTCTTATGATCAAATTCCATGCACATATTTTGTGTTATATTGTGATAACCAGTTCAGTCCTATTCTATTACTAACTGCATGGAATATGCTTTTTCATTCTTTTATTTTTTTATTTACTCCTGTATTATTTTATTGACAATAACTTTTTATACAGTATATTCTAATAACAGCTTTTCCTCCCTTGTCTCCCCACCATTCCAAACACATCACACTTTTTTTCTCTCCCTAAAGAACAAATGGACCAATAAAACACAAATGAGAATAAAGACAGGCAAACCAAAAACAAAGAAGAAAAAGAAAAAGCATGTTTCTTAGCTTGTGTTCTTCTTGCTGTCATAAAACATTAGGACCGATGCAACTTGGGGCTGGCAGTGTTTATTATTGAAAAAAAAAATCAGGACAAAATCTCAAACAGGGCAGGAACCTGGAGGCACGGGTTGATGCAGAAGGCATGAAGGACTGCTTACCTACTGACTTACTCTCTATGGCTTGCTCATCCTGCAGTCTCATCAACCCATGACCACCCACCAAGTTATGGTACCAGTGTGGTCCCTCCACAATCAATCACTAATTAAGAAGAGACACTACATCCAAATGGAGGGGCATTTTCTCAATGTATTAAAATCCCTTCAGAAAACTCTACCCTGTATCAAGTTGACACAAAAGCAGACAGGACAGCACGTGAAAAAAAAAAATAAACAGACACATGAATAGACCCAAATACACAACTTCTAAAAACACAAATTGGGGACAATAATAGATAAGCAAAATGAAATGAAGTAGAAAATAGCTGTTTCTGACTCATGGGGAAAGGGTGGGCTTTGATGAAAAAAATACACTCAAGAGCTCCAGGGTCTCTCAATCTCTGCACATTGTCCAGCTATGGATCTCTATTTATTACCAACTGCTATAGCAAGAAGCTTCTCTAATGCTGGCTGAGAGAGACTCTAATCTTTGTGTATAATAGTATGTTTTCAGAAGTTATTTTATTGCTATGTTCCTTTAGAGATCAAAGTATTCGGTTTTTCACTAAATCTGTAGCCTTCCTATTCTCAGATCCTTGGCTAACTGAGTAGTGTTCTCTATAGGTTGAATCTCATGGAGAGGGTCTTGAATTCAATCAGATAGTGATTGCTTATTGTCATCTCAGAAATTTGGGTCACTCTTGTATCAACATATCCCACAAGCAGGTCACCAGTATAGGGGAGAGTGCCTAGGACCATCTATACAGTGAAGACGAGTTGGTAGCAGGTAAAGGCTCTCGATAGGTATTAGTTAAATTATAGTTTGGCAGATAGCATGAAACTTTTGCCTTTTAACTTTCTTTTGACATAACGCTTGTTAAACTGATTTTAAATTTTTAATTGTAAAATTAATTTTATTTAGAGAAACATGATGATCTCCTACTTCTTTTCCATAGGTTTAAGTTTAGCTCTATCTTTCATGCACTGGAGACAAGGATACCATTAAGACAGCAAGATGGAGTTTGTCTAGGAAATGACACTGGAAATTCAATAATAGTGAAGAAATAAAACAATAATAGAAAGTCGCTTACTGTTCCTTTTTGTTTTTGCTGTTTTTTTTTTTTTAATTTACCCAAAGTTTACATGCAGCAATTTAATTCATAGTGTCAGGCAGAGCAGTGGAGAAAACTTTAAGCTATTTCTATTCTACTGTAATCATATGCAGTTGTTTGGGGATATCTATCAAATTCTGAAATTATATAAAGTAATTATCTAACAAAATAATTCTATATACAATATTTTGTAAGCATTAGTGATATCTAAATGTCTTTCTTGTTTCATTTTATATTTGAAATCAAGAATTTTTAAAGACTGATTAAATTAGAAGCAAATTAATTTTAGTGAGATCTAAATTTACAAAGAAATATAAATCCTCTAAAGCAAAAAATTCTAACTTCATGACATAAGTATAAACAGTAAGAATTTGGTGTCTGTGGGTGTGTGTGAAGATGAAGAAAGATATATTTATTACCTTAATGATATGAGTTATAAATTAAGTAATTATAATTCCTGGAATGCTTTTTCCTATAAAAGTTTTAAATTTACCCTGAATATAAGTCATTTAAATTTGTTAGCAAACTCTACATTTTATAATCAACTAGCTTTTATTATATAATTTAATCTCTGCCTTAATTTTGAAAAAGAATATAAGAAAGTGATGTCAAAATATTAAATTCCAGAAATAACATGTAAAATTTAGAAGATGATGAAATATTTTTATGAAGTATTTTAGTTTTATTTGGCAGCCATTTTTCATCTTTGTCATGCTAATTTTACTAGATAATGTTTTATGACTACCCATTTAGTAAAGTAAATTTAATAATATTTGTTACCAAATTAAAAAGAAATGAATGTTCAACTTGAAACTTGTTTTGAGAATATATATACAATAATTCCAGTTTAAAATTTAATGGAGTGATAACAAATACCATCTTTTAAATTTGCTCTTAGTGTTGTGGTTTGAGTTCAAATTTATTTAATTTATATCTAAGCAAAATTCACCTGTAATACTCAGCTTACACTTGTCTAATATTAATAATTCTAGTTTTAATTAATAAATCTAATTTTAAGGAGTACTATATGTGTGTGTGTGTGTATGTTTTTAATGTGGGTCTATGTGTGGACATGTGAAGGCCAGAGGTTGATATTAGGATGTTCTCTCTCTTTTTCTGTTAGCTTTTGGTGAGATTGAATCTTTTCGTGGAACATGAAACTTGGAGCTTCAGTTCATTACCTGGCATTTGCCTAGTCTACTCCACAGGTCTGAGTCAGAAAACCCCACTACTGGGTGCAGTTTAATATAAATGCTGAGGATCAAAACCCAGGTCTTTTTCTTTGTGTGGCAAGTACTTTACACACTTTGCATTCTTCCAGATTCCTGAACAGAATATATCAATTCAACAATATAAAGCAATCACATATATGTCTAGGGAAGTTTGCTAAAAATAGTAAGTTCTTGTTCTCCAAATAAGAAGATGCTCCAACAAAATACATTATGAATTATATTTCATCAAAATGGAAAGAAAAGATACCTCACTTTTCTCAGTAAAGAAAACAACTAAAAAACTATCAAGTTTTAGGAATTATTTTTGTTGTTGTTGTTGTTGTTGTTGTTTTTATCTACATCTTAAGTATATACTAATACTTTCAAGCACTTATGGAAGAATTCTCCAAGGAATAACATCATCAATATGGTGAAATAGGGAGTGCCTAATTCCCACTTTTTCACAGATGTACTCACATCCATTTCTAAATGAATTGCTTCATAAAGAAAGTCAGAGAATGGTTCAGAAATTTCTACCTACTTGGCGAGAAAACAAATACATAGAAACCTAAGCCCTCCTCGTGCATGGACATCTTGGACAGCGATCTAAAAAACTGGGACAAGATTCCCAGCACTTTCCTTTCTCCTTGGGAAAGGAAGATATGAAACTTACCTAGTAAGTCTCCCTGTAGCGTAGTTCTTAATTAATCAACGATGGAAGGCGAGAGAATTAGGCATATGTGTGGTTACAGACTATGGCCTACAGCCATAGGGAAGGGTTTATTTGACAATAGTTCATTGAGGAGAGCAATGGGAGAAACATCAGACATGGGGAAAGGCATGCATTTGATAGTTAGTGGAAGAGTGACCATCATTCCTAAATTCCTGAGTTTGATCCGCAGCTGACCATTAAATAAGTAAATTTAAAAACAAAATACATAAAATTGCGAGGGGAATCAAGAAAAGTAAACAAACATAGGAACAAATGTAAAACAAGAAGATGTCAATCCCAAGAAAAATGACCTGAATAAAGAGGTGTTGGTTTTACAGCTGAGAGCTAACTCAGGGGAATGCTTCCAAGGGTGGTATGGAGCAAGCTCAAGACAGTACAAATGAGCAGACAATTTCAACAAGTGATATGAATGTAAGAAAAATACTGCCATACAGAAATTACAGATATGAACAATATCTTTATTGAACTTAAAATGCTAATAAAGAGATTTGACTTAGATTAAAGAACTAGATGATAGCTCACTAGAAATCATTTAGTCTGAACTGAATCAAACAAGAAAGCCTACATGATTTGCATGTTGCAAGAAATGACAGAGAGAAGAATGACAAAGTATTTGTAAAGAATGATGACAGAAAGCTTGAAGTTTGGAGAAGAAAATATAAGCTCTAGGAAGTCCATACAACAGCAAATAACATAGTTGTACAGGAGATCTACAACATAGCATGTAATAGCCAAATTGTCAAAAAATAAAGGTAATGCTAAAAATGACAGGAAAAGAGAAGTCCAGGGAACAGATTCCATAACAGAAAACTTGAAGACCAGAATGGAATAGGAGTAGTTTATTCAAAGCACTGAATGAAACTATCAATTATGAGAAATATTCTACCAAGCATTGCTGACTTTCTAGAATAAAGTTGACAAAAAGTATTTTATCACACAAATAAAAGATAAATTTACAGTCAGAACTCACCCATTATAAAGTGGGTATAAAATAAATTTAGAAACCTTAAGCAAGTGGACACTGATTAGTAGTATAAGAAAGTGTACTCACATCTGATAAATGTAGTTCTATCAAATATGAAAGTCTAGTATATGGTAGTACAATTATATCTATAATGAATATAGACAGATACACAGATATGTTTCTGATAGTATTTTAAAAATAAGTTTTACTAATTTTAACATATATATTCTATATATAATATATATTAGAATATATGAAACTATTCAATGTGTTAGTTTGAAGGGGGATAATTTCTTCATGTGATCAACAGTAAATTATTAGCTTAGGTGATGTACTAAATGTATGTTTTATATAAACTTTAGCATATCTCAGACCAAAAATCTTTTAGCGACACATTAGCAAGAAAGGAAGAATAACAAAAGCCTGCCATTGCAGAAAGTCAGTTCCCCACAAGAGACAAGAAAGAGGGAAAAAAACAAAGGATCTGCAAAACAACTCCAAGACAAATCACAGAATACAAGGAGTCCCTGCCAGTTAATATTTCCCACAGTGAAGCTGAATGAGACTCTTCCTATATGATTCATCTTTTTGTACAGACAGAAACTATAAATATAGACCAGAACAATGGTCCTTTCTGTGTTTGAAAACCAAAGACACCAGTTGTGACTATACTTACATAAAATAGAGTTTGGATCCAGCATCATTAACAAAGATTAAGATGGGTGCTCTATGATAAACAAATGTAACAACTGTACATATGTATTAATCCAAAACAAAAATATCCATTTATTAATACCGGTATGTATAAAAGCATTTAGACTATGATATGGGAAGAATAGAAATTTTACTTTATCATCAGTATATTTACTGATTTTTTAATGATTTTATCATTTATTTTATATTATCTGATTTCAACTAAAAATTAACATGAAAGTATTCAACAATGTCTTAAACCAGACCTTCATATGCTGTGGGTTGTGACTCTATATGAGTGTTGAGATTACAAATAAACTTGATAACCATAAGGGTTTTCTAATAGCACAATGACCGAAAGTGAATTTACAACACAAAGATTTGTGTTGTTTTTTGGCAGCACTAATTCATGTGGCATAACTGAACTTTACATAACATGCACACTTTACATTATGAATGTGCTTACACAATACAGTACCAATTGATACTTCATGAAACACCTCAAAACAAATTACACACTATTGAATGTTTTTCAGATTACAGTATTCTTGCAAATACATATTTTTCCCCTGTTACAGAAAACTTTTCATTATCTAACCCAAATATTTTAATACATTCCTACAATTACTTCTTAGAATAGAAAGGTTAAGTTAGCAAAGCTTATAATTATGCAATGATAAAATATTTTTATTTAAAAATAGATGAATGAGTTGCCGACTTAGTTTTCAAACATACAAAATAAATATTGGCATGTTATTATGATGGAATTTCTATCCATTTTTAAATAGACCCTAATATGTTTTTATGTGATGTAACATTCTTGATATTAGAAATAGGAAATAAATTCAAAATATTAATATCTGCTCTGAAAATATTGATTAGGATCTGTGCCCTGAAATATTAAATATTTATTCAAGTTTAAAGCTTTATATAAAGATATACAGCATGTATTTTATATACTTATGTGAATATGCTCTTTTTAAATAAATAGCAAGTTGTATGTGTGTCAGAGAATTATATTAAAATCCTTTCTTTATAATTTATTATCAGCACATGTTTGATGTGAATAGTTATATAATGTACTTTTTGTATTTCGGTTCTCAGGCATGAAGAATCCCTAAGTGAAGACAGTTTAAGAAATTCTAGAACAAATAGAGGTGTTAGACATGTATAGATCTTATAAAATAGGTGAAATACATGTTAATCAGATTGGGACCTGGAACTATCTATAAAAGGACTATCTTTTAAACTTTAAAACAAGTTTTACAGCAGGTTAAGATATGAAATCACATTGAATATAGTTTTTCTAGCCACAATAGAATCAATACAACTAATCAACAAGAAGATATTTGGAAGCTGAGATCAAGTTGCCACCTCCTTAAGTCAGGCAGGACTTGCAGTGGAGGGAACGAGACATCAACTTATCCAGAGAAATTTTGAGTCACCATCTATCCTGCCTCCAAGATGGACAGGGATAGGGATGGAGTAGAGATTAAGAGAACCAATGACTGGCCCAACTTGAGACCAATCCCATGTGAGAGGGCCAACTTCTGACCCTATTAATGATACTCTTGCTATGCATGCAGACAGGAGCCTAGCATAAATGATTCCTTGGAGGATTTATCCAGCAGTAGTTGAAAACAGATGCAGAAATCCACAGCCAAACATCAGGCAGAGCACTGGAAGAATATGGAAGAGTAAAGGAATAGTAGTGAATGATTGGAGGTGTAGGGGTCAAAGATACCACAGGAAGACTTACAAAGTTAAATAATCTGGGCCCATGGGGGCTTTCAGACACTGAACCAACAACCAAAGAGTATGCAAAGGCTGATCTAGTACCCCCCCATACACCTATGTAGCAGGTGGGCATCTTTGTTTTCACATGGAGTCCCCTAACAACTGGACCTAGGGCTGACTCTGACTCTGTTGCCTGCCATTGGATTCCCTTCTTCTAGCTGAACTGCTTGGTTGGATTTGATTGGGAGAGAATGTACTTAGTCCTGCTGAGACTTGATGTCCCAGGGTAGCACCCAAGGGGACTTCCTGTTCCCTTAGGAGAAGGAAGAGTGTAATGCACCCAATTTGGAAGGATGGGACTGGGAGAAAAGGAGGAAGGGCATTGTGACTGGGATGTAAAGTGAATAAGTAAGTAAATTATTGAAGAAATACAAAAATAAATGCAAAGAAAAAGAAAGAACTTTCAAGATTCCCTAATATATGTATGTGTGTGTGGGGGGGAAGCAGAAATGTCTAATTGAATGACAGAGAGGAAAGTGATTGAGAAAAAGAAGTTTCCTGCAATTCATACAATTTTCACAATATCAGAACAATAAATATAATAAATACATCGAACAGCTTCATAAAACCTTAACACACACTTGAAGAAACTGTGAAAGCCATAACTAAACAAGCATGAGACAAAAGCAAGTGAAACAGAGACCGTGAAGAAAATATACACAAGATACAACAGAAAAAAACTGGCCCTTTGAAAAAATGAACAGAATTGATAAACTTTATGTCACTCAGGAGATGAGAGAGAAGACTCAAATGAATGCAAGCAGGGACAGTACAACTCAAATATTGCAACTTCCATCCAAATATTCTTCCATTCAAGAAGTCGTCAGAAACCTCGTAAACAGCTACACACTACAAATTAGAAAAGAGAGAAGAAAATGATAAATTCAACCTAACAAGATTGAACCATATAAAAAATTTACACTGGCCAAGAGTGGTAATGAAAAAGGACTGAAAATAAAAGGTCTCCTCATGGAAAAAGCTCATGACCACAATACAGGAGTCTATCAACCTGTCGAAGAGTAACTATTGCTAATTCTTCCCCAGAGCATCTAAGAAGTTGAAGGGATGGAAACTTACTCTGTTAGACAAACACTAGCCTGACCCTACACACACCAACACTCCAAGACACACACATAGAGGGGGGGATGATAGTATCGTATAGACTACATCAAGAGAACCAAGGGAGCAGAAGAGAAATTTGTAAGACAGAAAAAACAGACAGGAGTGAAGGGAAGTAGGAAAGAACAGAAGGGGGAGGGCAAATTGTTCTGACATTTTGTGGAAAACACTGCCTAATAAGAATTGTGTCACACTGTCAAGGATAGCCCATGGCAGATGAACTGTCAACCCACCTTGTCTCTGTGTCTTGTTTTCTCGCCTCTTAACATGCAGAGATTATGTTGCCTGAATCTTTGGCTGATACCATTCCTTGACTCATATTTAAATCAGCAGATACACGTATATACTCTAATCACCTGAGATTTTTACTCTTATTATGGGAGATTTCACTAACTTACATAAACTTATACTAGCTTTTGCCTTTTAATATTTTCTTTTTTTTTTCATTCTATAGTTTGAAAAAAAAATAAATGACTGAAGATTCCATTATATCAAGTATTTTCAGAATCTATAAAAAGGTATGTTACAGAAATCTGAGGCTGTTGTTTTGTTGAGAGTTTGATATTATTTACTGCCACCTTGAAATGAAAGAAAAATGGTCTGTACATTACATTAATTGGATGGCACCTAAGTACATTTGGAGTGCTTGAATTATAGGGGGTAATGCTTTTAAATCGTTATCACATTACAAGAGGTACCTCTGAGTCAATCAAATGTAAATTTACTTCTTTATATGTTTATTTTTTCCCCAATGCATACTACACTGAATCATATTTATGCTAATCACTGCATTTAGATAAGCTTGTATTTACATTTTATGTAACACTAGTCACTAAACAGTGAATACTTACATTTTCCCAATATACACTTGCAATGTCAAAACAGGGTCATTCCTTGAGGAAACAGAGAGTAATGAAAATTTCAAATAGATTTTCCCTTGAGGCCTATGGCATAAACCCTCCTCAGACGTTTTCATTGACTATTAAGCATGCTAAAACCTACTTTTATTGCAACAAAAGTAATTTAAAAGCAAAGTAGTATTCATTTCACCTAGGCAATATTGCTAATAACCAAGTGGAGGGTAATTTGGATAAAACAAGCCCCTTAAAGAACATAAGAAGTATATGATTTGCACTCTTAAGCTGTTCACATATTCCCAGGTAGGAAACACTGTCAAATCTCTAAAAATTACAAAATAATATGTTGAATAAAATAAGTGGTAGTAAGCTTCATATATTTTTATGACTTGTCTTTCTAAATCAGGTCAGTGTAATAGCTATAAATGGCCTTACCTTTACATCTCTTCTTAGAGGGCTTTCCTTGGAAATGACAGCATTGTACAAAGTGTTTATAAGGTAAATATGTTTACAAAAAGAATTCTTTATATATAATTAGAACTTTTTACCTGATGATTATTTTATATCATATTATTAATGTCCTGTCCACACGGATAGAGACTTACTGCCCTACCACACTTCTTTGTTCCCTTGGTCATGTTAGAGTCTTTGAATAGTCACAGTAAAGTATTTTAGCAATCAGAGTCTTTCAGCACGACACGCTGACTGCTCATTCATTAAGATGAGCTCTGTTTCTACCCCCTCAAAGTTCATGTGCTGAAACATCTTTTACAGAGATGGAGTTAGAAAGTACTAAGAGATGCAGCCTTTGAATATTGGATGGAGATGAATTCATGAGGAAGGAGTGATCACTATGAGATCACTGCCCTTTGGCAAACAAAACTGCATGTTTTCTCTCTCTAGCTGTAGACCTGGGATAAAGCACTTCCCTAAATTAATTTTGCTAAATCATGACAATAACTTTACCATCTAGAACTTTGAAGTCATGTCTAAGTTATATACCCTAAGTATCACATGTTATTAATGCCCAAATTAAGAATTCATTTATCCAGTCACAAAAGAACACACACGGTATGCATGCACTGATAAGTGGATATTAGCCCAGAAGCTCAGAATACCCAAGATTCAATTCACAGACCACATGAAGCTCAAGAAGAAGGAAGATCGAAGTGTGGATACTGTTGTGTGAATAGTTAAAAAATGAATCTACCCCGCAAACTCTATCCTGCCAGAGCACGTTCTAATGTCAGTACCATCTGTCCTAAACACTCAGTCCCGGCAGGCAGGCAGTCTCTTGTTATTCTCTCCCAGGTAGGAGCAACATCTCTCTCACATGCAACGCCTTACACACCCCCACAATCATTCAACTAAAGAGCACCTAGTACCCGGTATGTAATGCATGACTCTTAAAGCTTTAATATCCAATCAGGTTTATATAATAATAAGATCACAATTAATAAGACACCAATACAAAAATTTCAGAACTAAATAATAAAAGACAACATTTTGACCTAATTAATTTAACTTTGTGAAAGCCTTAGCCTGGTTATAACCACCCAGGGTCTGACTTGTCCTCATCCTCTGCCTCCATGATGAAGAAATTCCTCCTCCTGCTCTCTGACTTATCTCCTCCTCAAACTCTAGCTCCACCTCTCTACTCCTGCCCAATCACAGGCCTGTCACTGCCCTAATATGATTGGACAGAGAAAATGTTGCAACAGGATACTTCCATCCTTCTTAGAAGGGGGAACAAAATATCCATGGAAGGAGTTAACAGAGACAAACCATGGAGCAGAGACTGCAGGAATAACAATGCAGAGACTGCCCCACCTGAGGATCCATCCCATATACAGTCACCAAACCCAAACATTATTATGGATGCCAACAAATGCTTGCTGACAGGAGCCTGATATAGCTGTCTCCTGAGAGACTTCACCAGTGCCTGACAAATACAGAAGTGGATGCTCACAGCCATCCATTGGACTGAGCATAGGGTCCCCCAATGAGGGAGCTAGAGAAAGGACCCAAGGATCTGAAGGGGTTTGAAGCCCGATAGAGGGAACAACAATATGAACTAACCAGTACCCCCAGAACTGCCAAAGACTAAACCACGAAACAAAGAGTACACATGGTAGGATTCATGGCTACATATGTGAATAAAGATGAACACCCTTCCCCATATTTTATGGACATTCTATTTTTTATTTATTTTTTCTCTATGTAAAGGTCCTTTATTTTATATTTTACTTTACAAATAGTATAGTGTTCTAAATAATTTATTGGAACTGAGTTTAAAGAAAGAGTTTTGAAATCCCTGACTGTCACTCTCATATAAGAAAGCTGCATCTTTAAGGTTTATTCTGGCCTTTTAGCATCTTTTGTTTCTTTTAACTGAGGGAAGATTTATTTGGCTCCCAGTATAAGGGTACAGTTCTTGTGATGGGAAGTCATGGTTGCAGGAACAAGAGATGGCTGGTGCTCAGCTCTTGACCTCCTTTTTTCCCAGCTTTTTTAATTAAATAAATTTATTTTTACACTCTATATTCCATTCCCTGCCCCCCATTCACCCTCTGAATGCTCCACATCCCACACCTCCTCCCCACCTCCCATGCTACCTCCATTTGGAAGCTCCTACCGACCACCCCACCTGACCTCTAATCTCCCTGGGGCCTCCAGTCTCTTGAGGGTTAGGTGCATCGTCTCAGAATGATCACAGACCTGAAAGGCCTCTACTGTATGTGTGTTGGGGGGCCTCATATCAGCTGGTGTCTGTTTGGTGGTTCAGGGTTTGAGAGATCTCGGGGGTCCAGATTAATTTAGACTGCTGGTGCTCCTTCAGTATTATGCTTCTTCTCAGCTTCTACCAGCCTTCCCTAATTCAACCACAGGGGTCAGCTGCTTCTGTCCATTGGTTGGGTGCAAATATCTGCATCTGACTCTTTCAATTGCTTGTTGGGTCTTTTGGAGGGCAATCATGATTGATCCATTTTTGTGAGCGCTCCATAGCCTCAGTAATAGTGTCAGACCTTGGAACCTCCTCTTGAGCTGCATCCCACTTTGGGCCTGTTGCTGGACCTTCTTTTCCTCAGGTGCCTCTCAATTTCCATCCCTGTAATTCTCCCAGGCCTCTGGTGCATTTTGGAGGGTCCCCCAACCTCCTATTTCCTTAGGTTGCGTGTTTCCATTTTTTTCTGCTGGCCCTCAGGGCTTCAGTCCTTTTCCCTCACCCAAAACCAGACCAGGTTCACCTCCCCCCACCCTACTACCTGTTCCCATCCACGTTCTCTCCCAGGTCCTTCCCTCCCTCCCTACTTGTGATTGCTTTCTTCTCTCTCCCTGCCCTCTTTTTTATTCAGTCTGGGATCCCAGCATATAAGATGGTGTCACCCACATTCTGGGTGGCTTTCTCACTGAAACCCCTGGAAACATCTGCATTGACACACACAGGGATGTATTTTCATGGTTATTCTAAGAACATAGAGTTTACCAGGTTAACCATCACAGTGAGTAACAGTCAGAATGGAGTATTTTTACCCATTAAAGTAATGGGATTATGTCACACAACTGAGTTTTGTAGACACTTGAGTGGAAGAAGCCAACACACCAAAGGCTATCCAGTGCTTGAGTCCACATTTGTGAAATACACAAATGAGCAAACTATAGACAGAAAATGGGTTCTTGGTTGCCAGGGCGAGTCAGGCAGCCTTTTAGAATCTTTTATTTTGCTTGAATACTATCATTTGAAACTTTATTCCAGAAAGAAGATAATGTAAACACAAGGGTAAATAGAGGTGGCAGATGTACTGATCATATAAGGACTTCTAAGAATTCCAAACACCTGCACTTCTCCAGTTGCCTGAATGTCTGTGGCTGTATTGTTTTACAATTCTCTGATAAAACGTTGTAAAAGAACAACAGCAAGAGCCACAATGAACTCCTCAAATTGCTCCACAACAGCATCCACCTGAACCTTTCCCGGGCTGGAGGTGTGTGTGTATGGGAGGGGAGGTAATATGAAAAAGCCAGCTGCAGCTCCTTTTTGAATTTTTCTTCATGGATTAGCTTCCCATGGCTGAACTCGAGGCTTCCCTTTCTTGATGAAGGCATCTTTTACATCACAGGGTAACAATAGCAATGGTGTTGTAAATGCGTCACAATCTAATTGTTTCCAAAATTACAATATTTTTACAATTGTCTGTTTCCTCCTTTCTCCCTTCAAGTCACAGAGTAAGGCTATGCAGTCCAGTTTCAGACATGCTCTTCCTGAGATGTCACACAGCCATGCTTTGGTCTGCAGGATGAGGAGTGCTGCATCCCTGCTTCAAAGGCCCCCTCTTGGGGAGCTCAAACAGCACATGTAGATTAAGCAATTGATGAAACATATGCCACAACTAAAAGTTTCCTTGGTCCCCTTTTTTCACTTGACTTAAGCATTCAAAGATCCATCTAAACTAATAAATTCTTAGAGTGGCATGCTGTGAAGAGTAATTTTTAAAAAGATACCTTTAGGTTTCTCATAAGGCGTGGCGTGTGGTCCAGGCAACACAGTGTGTCTTTTCTGCTAGGGTGGTTTTAGGAGCCTGACATTCTGTTAAGTAGACAAATAAATGGGATATAGATATTTCAAACTGTCAGATTGTATCAATGAATACCTATGGGAAAAGAGAAAGCATGCTGAGCTATTGTTATGTCATTTGTTGGCATTAAATCTAAGAATTTGTGTGGAGGAAATAAAATAAAGTTTACAAATGAAGATCAGCTTCAGTGACTATGTGGGATTCAAGTGTAAATGTGGTACTCTTTCTAACTAGATTTATCTTTCAAGAAAAAAATTGTCTTTTCTCCTAACACCAACACTAATTAACCTTTTTATACTACAACACAAATAACTGGGACAATATAACACATCCTTTAAATAAGCTTAATATTTAAAAAATGAATGTAGTAAACATTTGATATACTTGTATAGTCAGATTTATAATTAAAACAGACATTAATTAGTGTGCAAAATAAGAGAAGAAATGAAATACTATGTATTTTTCTTTGCTAGTAAATTGAATGGCCTTTAAAAGTTATAACATCTACTTAGATCTCAGATTTGAAGACTGTGAGGTGAGACTGAGTCATTTCTGAAGTTGCTTCTATGATAAATAGAAACTTATACGACATAGCGATGTGTGGGGAGAATAAAAATAATTATCAAAGTCTGAATTTTGCAACATGGAAGAAAATGAAGCTATAATATTTTTCAATAATCACAAACTAGTCTAAAATAAAAGACAACAAGGAGAGAAATTAAAGAGTAGACATCAATTACAGATGAGCGGAAGGGAATAATCCCAAATGCTTACAATTTGATTTCAACAATATTTTGAACAAATGTAATGGGCTGTGTTCTAGGTGTTAAGCCAATAGAATCAATCAAACAAAAAATGTTTGATCTCAAAAAGGTACTCATAAACATGTCAGTTTATTTTCTTCAACTGCACTGAGTGAAATCAATTTTGAAGAAAGAAAGGAATTTGTACAAAAACAGGCGATGCTTGTATTTTTGTTGTTCTGAAGCAAACCAAATAGTTTAGGCTTCATAAATTATAAAAAGCAAAGGTGGGAATTTCCAGATCAAGGCAGGTGTAGGTACACAGGGCTTTCAGAAAGCACCTTCAGAGATAGAACTTCCAGTGTGTACATTTGTAGATTTTCAAACTCTCATGGAATCTAATGAGTAGCATTTGGGAATATTCACTTTAGGACAACTCTGACTGATATCTACTCTTTAATTTCTCTCTACATTGCATTTTTATTGTAAACTA